>JANRGW010052813.1:0-10244 GCA_024733675.1 Psilopsiagon aymara
AACCTGTGGGAGTTGCATTCTTTTGATTCTCCTTCCCATCCCTCCAGGAGCAGAGGGAAGAAAGAGGGGGAAGTGAGAGAACAAACTGCGTGGCTAATTTATGGCTTAAACCATGACATAAGTAAATGTATTAGATAGCAAGACAGGTCAATCAGTGGTAAGTATTTAGTTTAGTATTCTCACGTGAGACTCTTGTGAGAGGAATTTTTATTTAAGACTTGTGAGAGCACATATGTATGTATGATGGGTTAAGCTGTCCAAGAAGGTATTAGGTAGAAGTTCCTGATGTCATAAAAATTCACTGTACAGGCTGTGTAGTATTGTGAAACTGTGCTTTAAAAGTGAGTTTATAATCTTTTATAGTGAAATGTTAAAAGAACTTCTGAAAATTTCCTTTTGTTATCTTAAAAAGCAGCATTCCTGAGCATTGTTTTCTTCCCACTACAAATGATTATAAGGATATACATTATATTCATGTTATCAATACCAATTCTGATTTTAGTGATGAAGGATGAGTACAAAATCTGGTCTTGCAGCATCTCTATTTAGTAAATCAGGTACTCATTGCAGGTGATAATGATGATTCTTAGGTCCTGCCTAATAAGACAGGTTTTTTGTCTAACATTTTAAAAGACAAAACTGATCAGGACAAAAGCTGAAAACCTTCTCGTGCCTATCAGCAGCCAGGGAGAGAGTCATCTTTGATCCTTCAGCAAAGCAGATTTTGAAGTATATAGGAATAACAATGGATAGGCTGTGCGAAATTAGAAGTTGCAATGTTGGTTTTCGGTAGTGGGATTCAGGGAAATATGATATGAGTTGCGTACTAATGTTGAAAAGTGGCATCAGCTTTTCACTAGGACATGTTAAAATGCTTCAGTTGTGTGATTTCCTTGCTTATGATTAAGCTGCATCTTTTCGTATACACAGTGTACTTTTAGTTGGATATAATTTTGTTTGCGATGTCTCTGTTCTAGGAATCAGCAGTATATAAAAATTCTTTTCCTATGTGAGCTCTCCCAGAGAACAAGCAGAACTCTAAACTTTTAACAATCTTTATACTGAGTAATTTTAGAAGTATGCTATAAAAACTTATATTTTCTGGCGCTTTCTTCTGCCTTGGGTTTCATCAGTAGAGCTACATCTCTGAATCAGAAAGATTCATAGTATAACATAAATGTAGTCAATAAAATAGTATTATATTTGTAGTAAATAAAACTTGTGTGCAGAAACAGAAATATTTTTATTCAGGGTAAATAACTTCCAAGATTTAAAATTGACCCAGTAAGTTAATGGTGTTAGCAAACAAAGCCTGCTGTAGTCTGAGATAAAGGCTATACGTAATCTTTTATTCCCCGTAGCTTTTCTCTTGCCGTGTTTCATTATGGATGCCTTATACCCATGCCATGAATAAACCCCAGTGCTGTTCTCCTGTATAGAATCAACTCTTAATTACTCCACTGTGTGATAGGGCTCATTATAAGATATGAGAACTGGCTGGATAAGAGAGGATTTCTTCAGTCTGTGTTGGGACTTATACCCACTGGAGACAGATTTATACTCTGTGGCTATGTTTGCTTTTAGAAAATGAGACAATTGTAATCATGATTGTAAACACAGTAGCTCAGCTGGGGTTTACTTCTGAAAACCATTTCTAGGTCAGATGCTTAGTTCCAGCAGCCTTTAAATATCTGTTTCTAAATAGTGAGTTTTGAAAAGTTTACAAATATATTTCTTACAGCTAAGAGAAGAAAAAGGTTTTTTTTCCTTCTGATTTGGTTTTTAGAAAACACTTGAGGGACTTTTTTAAAAATCTATTGGTATGGCTCCATTATTTTGCTGATTTGATCCCTGCTCACAAGGTGACCTTCTTACGTCTGTAAGTTTACACTTTCTACAGTTCTGCACTTCCTGAGGAAAAGTGAAGTAAAATATTTCTATTTTCAAGAGAAGAATCACAAAAAGAGAGGATTAGAAACTTGTTTTCATTTCTGCATAGTAGACCTTGAACTGCGTATTGCAGGTTTTTGTTTACAAGTCTCTAGGCATTGTTCTCTTTCCTTTTGATGATTTAGGCTATTACAAAGATTGTTCCAGAATAGAACAGGCCTGGAAAGAAAGGGATTGAGATTTCAGCAGGACTACCTCTGTTTTATTGAGACATCAGCTGTCCTGCTTTATTGATATGTGGTCGCGATTTGTTCCTGACAGTGCTCTCTCCTTCCCGCTGAAGACAAGAGTGCTTGAAGCTGTCCCCTTGTTCTCCTTTCATGCCATGTGAAAGACTGGAAGATAAAGTTAAAACATGCATCTGTACTTTGACTTCAAAATCATGTCATGTCAAGCGGAGAATGTACTTCATGAGTCTACATGCAAGAGAGTGATTATGTTGCAAAGAAATGTGCTGGGAAGGCACCCCTCCTACCATGGACACTGTGAAACTGATGAAATACCGTATATGTGTAGGTGCTTGGATTTCTTGCCTTTACTCTGTCAGCACTCCTCATGCTGCTCCCTTGATTTTGGAGGTTATAGAAGTCCCTTCTGTGATTCCAGGTAACTTCTGTGTCTTTCCTGGACATCACAGCTCCATGGAAGATTCTCCTAGGTTACAGAGTTTGTGTTTGGTTTCTTCTCCTAAAAGGGGAGGAAGTGACTCACAGGGCAGAGTACTTGCAAAGTTTAAAGTTTGGAAAATTATTTTTGTGTGGCAGTTTTTTTAATGAGAGCATTACAGTGTATTCTTTCTTTCAAGGTATTGTCATAATGCATGTGGAGAGAAAATTTGTTTGGATTTTTTTGTATTCAGGACATCAGATTTTAAAGCTTTTCATTAACTGCAGATTTTGTCCTTTGTTTATGGATTTTTGCTATCACATTAATCTGAGATACAGTGGTGTGACTGTGTTTGGAACTTCCATCTGTATTAATAAAGCATTTTTCCTGTATAGGAATGAGACTCAGATAACTTAATTTTAATCTTAAAGACTATGTTGCTTTCTTCAAGGAGTGTGTTTATATTTTTTGTACCTCAGCACTATAAAGCATCATAGCAGTGATAAGGTTAGCACTACGAAGAAAGCCCTTATTTACGGTTTTGGGGTTTTTTGAGCTTTTCTAATTAACAGTGTAGGACACTTCCTTAAACTCAGATCTGTTACTGCATACTGCCAAACAATGTTTAACCTATTTAATCTTATTTGAATGTTGCAGTACAATTTAAAATGCCAGTAGTAGGGTCAGTTATAGTCGTAGTGTTCTTAGTGGATAATAAAGTGCTATTTTTCCAATTGATTGTCAATTTAGTTTATTCATTATTGTCAGACAACCTTAAAAGTGGCTGGCAATTCTACTTTTGCCTTATTTGAATATTACCATTCTAAAATACAGCTGTAATTGTCTTTTAAATGTCACCAAGAACTCTTAAACAATGTGCCTTTTATTACTAAAAGGAAGATTTGTTGACGAAAATGATTAAAGCAAATGTGATTTTACATTTATTATCCAAAGAGAAATTCAGTGCCACATATCAATAATGAATGACAGAAATGTTACTATTCACACACAATGTGAATAGTATTCACTATTCACTTAACAATGTGTTAAGTAGAGATTTTTTTATTTTTGTTGCTTTCTGGTGTATAAATAGGAAAGACATAAGTTGTTTTTTTTGTTTGTTGTTGGTTTTTTTTTACAGTATTAATTTACATAGCTTTTATTTTATAAGGGATGCATTTAAATATTTGAGGAAAGACAATTGAACAAGATATTTTAAATTGGATCCTGCTACTGATTATGTGTTGGGTTTTAGGCATTGTCATTTCTAATAGAATTAGTTCAAGTAGCAACGTTCTACCTCCTCCTTGCCCCAAAAAATGCTAAAACTATTATCTGTTTCTGTCCATCAGCTAATCTAAAGAAATACTGAGGCTTTGCTGTCTTTATGTCGTCCTTTCGAAACCCGCTTTTGTCAGTGTTCTTATAGAACTTGTAAAAATACATGGGTCTTGGGAAGCAGTCTTCAGAGATTTATGTGTCTCTATGAGCACAGTCTGAGCTCAGATATGCCAGTGCACCCAGAAACTCAAAAAAAGCATGAAGTCATTCTGCACCTTCTGAAGCTGCTGAGAATTTAGCAGGATCAAATTCTAATTGCGTTTTAATGTTCTTTGTCTTAACAGTCTTATATATCACTGTTGGATGTTCCAGCAGTGTGATCTGGAAATCGAATGGTTGGCTTTAAGCTTATACAAGCTGTTTTATAAGCTACTAAAACTAAGCTACTTTGAAAGTAATTTAAACTAGTTACTGGAGCTGAACTTCCATCTTGGAAGGCAATGACTTTATTATCTTGGATGTGTTCATGTACTTATTTAAAAACAGTAGTTAAAATGGTACATAGTTAAAAAATAAAATTATTAAATGTGCATAGTTTTGAGTAGTGTGGTCATTCGTACCTAGAAGTTATGATTTCTTTTTTTCCCTTTATTGAGTGAACATTACAGCTTCTGAATTTCTGCCAGACCCCATAGGCTTGAGTAGTACCAGGAACAGCTGATGAGTCAGTGTTAGTTGTATCCTTAAGCAGCTAGACTGCTGGAGTCAATCCTGAAGATTGATATAGCTTTAGAGGACACAATATATATTGGTGACAGGTAGTGGAAGTTTTAAGAACTTTGGAATGATGCAAAAAGAGAAGCCAAAGAAAATGCATATTCTTAAGTTATCTCTAACCAGCTTTGAATTTCCTTTTTTTGAATATTGCTGTAGATAAAACTATACCATCATAGTAACCCAAGCTTGCTTTGTTTTCCTTAGTTTTGAAAACTCTTTAAATTTTTTTCCCCCAAAATTATATCAATGTTTCAATGGAAAAGTTTATAAGATGTGATGATGTAATTCTATATCCATATTGTTAAAAAAAATCTATTATTGCAATTAAGAAAACGGTTCATATCCTGAAACTCCCGTGTTTCATCCCATTTTCCCGTATTAGGAGGAAGCCTGGGAGACTTCACCAGTTCAAGATTTTTTGCATAAAGGACTGCTTCAATGATGTGGAGTCACTGCAGTAAACTGGGGATCCTGTGTTTCACCCTCAGTAATACAGGTGTGGCAAGGGACCAGAGACTCAATTTTGGAGGTTCCTACTGGTATACAGCGCTCTGAAGCTGTATTGTAAAGAAAGAAAACTAGCCAGGAGGGTATTTTGTATTACTCTGCAGCTGGCCTCCAGCTAGAGACAAAAGAAAGGGAAACGCATAGGAAACAGTGATAATTTGGAACCACTTAATGTCCTAATTTCCTCTGAATCTTTCAACCAGAGTAGAATCTGAGCCAGTGCATTAGCCATACTTTATATGTATCTGCATGATGTTTCATGATTGTCTGATTTTATTTTTTGTTTTTCCAACTTTGATGTTATAATAGGCAAAGAATGTACGTTCTGCGGCTTACTGGAGAGAATACTGAATTATCTTACACCAGTTGCTGAGGACACAGGAATTTATGGGAGTTGTAAGCAAATTATGATGGAGATCAGTTACCTATTAGAAAGACATTTTCTTGTTGGAAGCCTTAGTGCATTGTTAGGTAATTTGGAGAGCTTATGTAGTACCTAGTACAGCGCTGATGAATGTTTCTCAGTGCAGAATAAACATAATCTGCAGTTCCACAGCTACAATATATTTACTACTCCTGTGTGTGAACCACTTTTCTGTGATACCTTTACTCAAGCAGATGCAAGTATCAACTGAACACCTTCTATCTATGTGTAATCTGGTGGTGGGTAAATACTGCTGGATCTATTTGTCCTTCAAAAATTTATTTCCAGGAGATTAAGAGTGATAGAACCGGGAAATGTTTGAAATTTGGAAAACTTCTTCTTAAATGTATGTGTGTACTCTAATTGAAAGTCTACATGAGAAATTTGTGATGCTGGTAGCACGTAAAGGTTTTTAATATACGCACCGCTATCTTTTTGGCAAAGGATTGCTGTAGCAGTTTAGGTGTTCTGCAAGCCTCCCTTACAAACATCACATTTTCTTTAGCATCTTGTACTACCACTTACTTTCCCTTCACTTTTTTTCTTTATTATTTTTTTTCCTTTGTTGTGACAAGAATCTTGCAGCAGTTTTCTAAGATTAATGTAAGTTGCAGAATTCCTATATAGCATTTGTAGCAAGTTATGGTTTTGGAAAATTAAATCATAGACTGTTGGTGGCAGAGTTTGTAAGACTTTTCAATTCTGTATGAGGTGACTCTTTAGAAAGTTAGAAACCTCTTAATTCATAGGAGATTTAGCAGATTATGTTTTTTCCACAGTTTCTTTTAAGAATTTAAACAT
This sequence comes from Psilopsiagon aymara, assembly GCA_024733675.1. Taxonomy (NCBI): domain Eukaryota; kingdom Metazoa; phylum Chordata; class Aves; order Psittaciformes; family Psittacidae; genus Psilopsiagon; species Psilopsiagon aymara. The sequence goes on from JANRGW010052813.1 coordinate 6,347, forward strand.
TATTTCTGCTGGAATTCATCTCTTGTTTTCTTTTAGAAACTAAAACTCATCAATATACCCAATGATTGTTTATATTGGGGTCCTCCTTTCTGGCAAAAAAACCTTGGTAAAATTTCACATTAGGATTAATATTCTTTTGTTATCTTAACAAGCTTGGGTAAATTATCTCAGCTATGATAAAACAAAACATTGCCAGCTACCTTTTGTGTTAATTTCAAAGATGGAAAGATGTACATTGTAGGATACAAGAAATGAGCTAAAAATCTGAGTTTAGAGTGGAAAGAAAATATCAGCCCTAACTGTATCTCTTCCCATGTTAAGGAGAACAAGTTGCAGAAGATAGCCTTCTGTGAAGTAGTGAAGAGCAGCTAGGTAGACTAGATCATACTCAGGTCTGGTTTAAACCAGAGTACCAGGGAAGTCAAGGAATGCAGTTGTGAAAAGGTTGAATATGCCTTTTTTTCTGTAGTGGCCGAGAACAGCCTTCTGTTCTTTTAGTAAATAGGATTAATTGGCATCTTTAAATTCTATGTAACATTTAAAAAGCCTTAGCAACTTTCTTTTGTTAAGTAGCTCAATCTGTGGTTTTTAGTGCTTTCTCTCTAACTCAGCAATTTTTGAGGAGAGAATGCGTATCTATTATGAAGTATATTAAACCCCTCTTTTTCATGGAAAGAAAATTGGAGTTTGGCAGCTTAATTTGATGACTTTCACTTCTCTATTTCTTAGGTTTTGCTTATTAAATAATACTAAATTTAGGCTATATAAATGATTTCTTAGGCTGAAAATGTTTCAATTAAAATATTGCAGACTGGGTTAGTCTCTGCTCTTATCAATGGATTAATGTAATAATTTTCCTTCAATACCAAGTGGGGTATTTGCAATGGTTACTCCATCCTTTGTTCTAAAATTTGAACTCTATCCTTTGGCTGGAAATAGATTTTTGTTGGTAATGTCTTTGTTTAAAAAAATAAAGTATATTGCTGCATGGAGTTGAAGAGATAATCAAGTACTGAATTTTAACAGAAAATGCTGTTGCTACTAATTCTCATTTCCTCCTGCAGTTTGACAATGGAAGTAGTATTTTAAGTTTACAATGTTTGTTTCCATGTTATGCATCCACACATGCAATATTTAACAAGTTAACTTCGAATGGCGAGAAAATCCAGAATACTTGGATCTGGTCAAACCTTGCTTACTGTTTATGCTAACATCTTCTATCTACAAGGCAAGCTTACCATCTTTCCTTCTTCTGTCTTTGCTTTTACAGTTTTGTTCATTCTTTGTCCTCATATGACTAAAGCATATCTAAGATTCTACCTGTGAGACATTCTCAGATTTCTCATTCTTCTCTTTACATGTTTCACATTAGCTTCCTGAATCAAATTTCATTTGTCTTCTCCCTCTGTCTTTCTTATAGTTGTTTTAGGGCTTATTGTTTTGACTGGATAATGCTATAATACAGCTGGACTGACTTTAACCAAGTTTAAGCAAGACATAAGTTGTATGTTAAACTCCATTGACTATATTGACAAGTTTGCCACTGGCTTCAAATGTAGTTTTAGAGTGACCATACTAAACATGGGCATTTACATTTAGTCTAAAAATTGTTATTCCATGATTTTTATGATTCTTTTGTGAAATGTCACAGAATAAGTATGCCTCAAAATGTTTTGTTTTGGTATTATGGAAGATTCAAGAAATACTAACTTGTCATCATGAAACATTCTTGCAGGATTGTCACAGGTAGATATCTGAGTATCATTTAGGACACTTTTCAGAAACTAACAGAATTTAGTCTAGTGTCTTTATAGTGAGGCTTTTTTTCACATCTTATGGACTAACATAAATAATTCTTGGTTTTCTCTATTACCTGTGTTACCTCTGAAATACTTGCTAAAGCCTTTTTTCAAGTGTTGGTGTTACCTTCCAGTGTATTCATGTTCTTTCTTGCATATGCAGACTTCTGTGGTCTCTAAGACTGCTGAACACTTGCTGAGAATCCAGCTTGGCTTTCAGTGTTGTAGGAAGACTAAACAAATTGGTATGTGAAAATAATCTGTTACAGCACATTTTCTAACCCTGATTCTTGAAGGAGAGACTGGTGCACAGCAAATGTCAGCATTGTTTAAAAGCTTTAAAACTTTCTTTACTGTGTTCAGAAATCTGCATATGTTCTCTTGTTGTTGGGGTTTTTTTGTTTGTTTTTAATTTTTTTTTGTGGTGGTGTGTTTTTTGTGGGTTTTTTTTTTTTTTTTTTACATAGTAGATACAGAGTGGATTCCCATCTGTTTCTGTCTGTCATGGCCAAATGTACAGAAATCTGTTTGAACTAATACTTGCTCATCTGGACTAAACTGAGCGAAACATTCCATTTATGAATTACAATGCATAAAATGATATAATTTACCAATATTTTTCAGGAGGCTTACTGCAGTCTATGGTTGATAGGTGCTAAAAGGTTACCCACTTGCTTCACACATTTTATTAGGTGAATTACTTGTTAGGCAAAGATTGTTAGTGAAATTACTTTTTTTTCCCAATACTAGGCAGCAGGTCTGGTTTTCTCCTGTTTCAGCTTACAGCAGTGACAATTATTATGACCAGTAACTGCATGTGCCTGATATTCTTTAGCTCAGGCTTTTTAGGAAAGGGAGAGTAATGACTTCAGCACTTACTCTTTCTTTCTAATGCTTTGAAAACATGTGTGAAAGCTGCCTGGTACATAATTGCTTAGGAGCGTGGTACCCTCTCTCATGCATTCAGGAGTTTCTTTGCAGGTATGGCTGCAAAAACTATTACTGCTGTTTATGGTACATCCAGCCCACTGTGTTCTTTTTTCATTTATCTCATGATTTTGCCAAAAGCTCGTTTTGTATTTTCCCTTTGGAGTCTTTTCTGTGCTAGTGCGTTTATTCTAAAATTTCCAGTACAGCTGGAAGGAGCAGTGAAAGCTGCAGCATATGTATGGTGCTGAAAGCTCTTGGCAACTTCACATTTTTGCTTTCTAAATCTGCTATGTGCAAAGTTCACACAATGCAAATTTGCCTTTGACATTGCTTACATCACTTCATCTTCTGGTGGTTACAGGCTGGTAGGTAATAATAACGTTTAATAAAATGTTGGTGTAAAAATAGCATGGGTTTTCTGAACAGCTCTTGGGAGCCCAGTGATAATCTTTCTGTGGCCTATGTCATGGCTGTCAAGTAGGATTGGGTATGGCTTCTTTCATAGCTTTCAGCAATGCACTTGTCAACAGTGTTTAATTGGATGAGGAGATAGTTGAAGAGTCAAGTGAGTCAGTGTCTCTCAAAAAAAGGTATGAGCTCAGTTCTGTTGAACCAGTTTACTACTATGTTTAAGAAAAAGTAGCCTTTTTAAAGCATTCTTTAAAGTGAGACGCTGTAAAAGCTTTGCCTAATAATATCTCTTGGGAGAGAAGATCTTTTAGAATTATCACAAATGTAATGATGATCAGAAACTATTCATTTTACAGAAAAGACAAACCAAACAAACCTTGATATTTGTACCTTTTTAGATTCTGTAAGTGATTGTAGTTGCAGAAAACCAGAGTTGGAACCCACTCAGGTTGACTGTCAGAAATTAAAAAACTGAAGTCCATTTAAGATGTAGGTATTTTACAAATTTAAAAAAAGGAATCTGAATAACTAGACAAGAAATAACAATACAGGGCCAAAGCATTTACTAAGGGAACAATAACTGTTAAAAGTAAAGTGTGAGATGACCGAATTTCCTAGCAATATTGATTTAACCACATCAGAGAACATATGATTTATGAGTTTGTCATGGTTTAAGCCATTAATCAGCCACACAGTTTGTTCACTCATTTCCCCCTTTTTCTTCCCTCTGCTCCTGGAGGGATGGGAAGGAGAATTGA
>JANRGW010052816.1:0-19975 GCA_024733675.1 Psilopsiagon aymara
CTCCCTGGCAGAGCATGAGGCTCAGAAAGTCCTTGGCCAGACCAAAATGTACTAAGCAGTAACCAAAACATTGGTGTCATCAGTGCTGCTCTCAGGCCACAAGTCAAAAACAAAGCGCTGCACCAACCACTAAGAAGGTGAAAAAAGACTGCTATTGCTGAACCCAGGACAAGGAGTATTTCATATAAAGATTGAATTAGAGCTGTTATGTCTGGAAACACATCTATAAAGACAAACTGGGGTGCCTGGTTTTCTTCAACATGAAAAATTTCAAGATATTAAGAATATTAAGTTAATTTGGACCTTCACTATGTCCTATAAAGTCACTAGAGTAAACATGAAAAACAAAGCAAACCAGGAAGGAGATGAAAGAAATTATTAATTCTGTCAAATCCAGTGATAACAGAAAAACCCTTATTCTGCCTAAGGGCTCTATTTAAAGTTCACCTGGTGTCACTTACAGAAGACAAAGAATATGTGATGAAGAAGCCAAGGTGGAAGACACTCTCAGTTGTAAGATCAAAATGAAAAAGGGTGATGAAAATATAACATTAATGATCTACAAGAATTTAGATTAAAAAATATTTTAATATCAGACAAACTTGGAAGGTTGAATTTAAAAAAAATCATTCATACAATAAAACATCCAAAGACTGAGTAGTAGCCACATCATTTTCCAAACACATTTGAACTATGAATGGAAAATTCTTGATTTTAACAGAATTCATTATGTTGCATTTCATGTTTTCTTTTTAATTGATAGTTCAGTAGTATGGCTGATTCCCCCTTTCTTCCATAAGAGAATTGCTTAAGCTGACGAAAGTTAAGCTCAGTTCATTTGATTAGCAAAAATCATTGTCTCTGGTGTTAACTAATTTTTTTCTCATAATGCAGAGAAGGAAACATCTCTCTTTGTATGAAAGTGCTCAAACTTAATTAATGTGCCATAAACTTCATTAAGTGCTCTTAATTAATGCTCCAAGTGAATTTTTAGTATGTTTTCAGAAAATATTAAAATAAGGTATTTTCCATCTACAGAATTTACGCGTGGTATATTGTTTCAAGCCCCAAGAATGGTTTCTGTAGCGCTGCTGATATAGAACATAGTGAACCCATGAAAAAAAAAACCTGCATGATGTCACACTCTAAATATGTCTGAAAGAATTGAGACAAAACATAGGCCAAAATTTAAGAGAGAGTCTTAGTAAACTTAAATTTATATACCTTTTACATAGGTACTAATTTCCAAAGATTTTCAGCAACTGCTGAATGATAGCTGCGACAGGCCTATTAGTAAGATAAACCAGTATGTCCTTAACTTCTTTGACAGTGACTACAAATAAGTGCCTTGACAGAAGGAAAGAGAATTATTACTTTGATAACACTGTTTATTAAGCCTGAGTTGATGCAGCATTGAATTATTCTCATATCTTGTTAATTTCCCAAGACATATCAGCAGGAGTATTGCGTTGTATTAAAAATAAGAGCCTCTAACATTAGGTATGAACTGGTGGCTGTGCGATCAAGCGCTTCTAGGCTGAAGAGTCTGAACATGCACCACTGACTCAGTGCAAGACCCAGTTGTACATTGGTTTTGCTGTGCCTTGATTCTGTGGAGAAATACACTGTATGTGATCCAGAAGGTATTGAAATTAGCAGGTCCTAATTGTGAACAACCTGAGTATCAGGACTGGAAAGTGTGCTGAGGCCTGCACATATTTAATCGATAGTCCGGATTTATACTGAGAGCTGGCTAGAGGTAAGTCTACTGAGTCCACTGAATCTCAACAAGGATTTATAAAGGAAGATAGTGGAGTTTGTAATAAGATATTTCCACTGCTATTTTCGCTTTCATTAGAAAAAAAAAAGAAAAAAAGAAGAATATGACACCTCATTGGTTAAATGGTTTATATGCCAGCATTAGAGAAAATTCTTCTTTCAGTGATTTTAATCTGCTTGAAGAGAAAAGCACATGTTCATTCCAGACTTTAACCTTTTTATTTTCTCTTATTCTTCAGAGGATATTTCTTTCTAAGTGTTATTTGCAGTCACCAAAAATTTTTCCTTTCATCAGAAAGGATGATTTCTCTTCTACCAAATGAGAAACACTCTTCTGAGGAATAACTGACTTCATTCCCATCTTCCTAAGAATTCAGAAGTGGAAACCAGAATTGCTTTTTGAAAGGGTTGTCTAGTGGTGCAGTAAGGACCTAAATGGTCCTGAACATGCCAGCTACAACTCCATTTTCTATTCTGATACCCAAATTTCAGCCTTCTAGAAGCCATGTTGTGCTACTACCTTCTCCTTTCCCGTGGGCTAAGCAAGAATCACCATATCGCAGCAAACTGCTGAAAGGCTACCAAAAGACACTTTATCCTATTAGGCTGTGCTGATAATGCTAACTATTAAGCTGACCACAAAGACTATATAGCTTCTATACACTACTCCAATTTGTCTTTTTCTTGTATTTTTCCTACTTGCACTAGATTACATCTCTTCTAGGATCAATGTCTCCTGTTCACTCCTGTTGCAGCAGGACAAAAGCTGATCCCCAGTGAGGAGCTGGGAATATGAAGTTCCAGGAAGCAGCATATTTTGAGACAAATGCTTTAGAAAAGGCAATAGTATCAGTACAAACCAAGAACTGGCAGCTGGTACAGGGAGAAAAGCCTGTAAAAACTGAAGATTTAAGAGGAATTAAAATGAAGAACTAGAACCAGCACCTAGACCCTGACCCAAAAAAGTGTGGCATTGACAGTGATAGCTCCTGTCATCACCAGGATGTGGGCAGAGAGTGCATAAGACACAGCTGAATTCAGTAATGTTCTGAAGCCTCTAGGTAATACTTCTTATGTCAGGAAAGAAGCAAGAAAATCAACATCATTAACAACTGATAAGGGGTTGTAGGGTTTATACAGAAAGTCCACATACATGAGCATGTTTCTTACTGCTTGTGTTTGACACTTAATACTGCCTTTCATATATCAATAAATCCCTCCTGTATACATATAAATACCACTGAAATTACAAGAATCTTTATATAGATTGAAACCTCTGCTGAGATGTAAGGCAGAAATAACAATGGAAGCTCTTGCTTTTGCTAGACAAAGCAAACCATCCAAATGTATGAAAAGGCACCTTCACTTTACATGAAGAGAGGGCGAGAGAAAGGAGCAAATGCAACTTGTCTAAAACTCAGAATATGTGCCCAGGATGTGGTTATTCCCATATGAACATAAAATATTACTTAGCACTAGAGTATGCAGGGGCTTTTCTCAATTCAGGACAAACAGGCTGAATTGTAAGAGTTCACAGAAACAATACACTTTATCTGCAATATGAAACAAATAGAGGAGCATGACATAAATATTCCAATTGCTGAGAAAAGCAAAAGACAGTCTGAAAATATGATTCTTTCCTAGCTCATTCTTCTTTGAGTAATTTTTGACTGAGTTACTAAACTTGTTACCTAGAGCGTCCTTTCCCTCAAATTTCCTATCTTTAGGGAGAAACAAAAGCTTTGTACACAAATTCTGAAATTAGGATGTCAGGTGCTTTCATTTCTCTTGTTTTCTAGACATGCTTGCTTTTGTAAATATTTCATGGTTAGGTTGGAACAAGTCTCTCCTAATTGTAGATCAGCTTCATGAGCCAAGTTTTTGTAAATCTCCCCCAACATGTTTGTTTTGGTTTTGTTGGTCTTTTGTTTGGGTTCCCCCCAACGGAGAGCACTAATGCCAAAGGCTGGCATGTCACAACTTTCTATGAGAAAGATGAACACGTTTGGTCCCTTGAATTGCTCTACCTAACTGAAAGGCAGAGACCAGTTGTGACAGTTTTCATATTACAATCACTTGTTCTTCTCTACTGTTGATGGGGTTGGAGGTTTGCTTTGATAAGACACACTGAGTCAGTTCCTCCAGCCTACTCCTCTGTCACTGCCTGTGTTTTGCATTTGAGGTGCAGAATTGTCGTGGTTTAAGCCCAGTCATAAACCTGCCACGATGTTGTCAGCTCATCACCACCCCCCTTCCTCCCCCTTGTCTCAGAGGGATGGGGAGGAGAATCAAAAGAATGTAACTCCCACAGGTTGAGAAAAGAGCAGTCCAGTAACTAAGGTATAACACAAACCACTACTGCTACCACCAATAATAATAATGATAAGAGAAATACAAGGGAAGAGAATACAACCCCTCACCACCCACCAACCGATACCCAGCCTGACTGAGCAGTGAACTAACTCTTACGGGTTCCTGCCCCCAGTTCATATTCTGGGCATGATGTGCTGTGGCATGGAATACCTCTTTGGTCAGTTTGGGTCAGGTGTCCTGTCTCTGCTTCTTCCCGGCTTCCTCTCCTCCCTGGCAGAGCATGAGGCTCAGAAAGTCCTTGGTCAGACTAAATATTCTAGGCAGCAGCTAAAAACATCAGTGTTATCAGCTCTGTTCCCAGGCTGAATGTCAAAATCACAGCACTGCACCAGCTACTGAGAAGAAGAAAAATGACTGCTACTCCTGAACCCAGGGCATGAGTCTAATAAGATTTATTTTGCCATTTGCAAATCCTCTTGAAAGTGTTCAGTCTGCAGCAAGAACAAGGCGTTTACCTGTCTTCATCTTATGTGGGACAGTCTCCAAACTGACTGTGCTGTCTTATCCATCTCCTCTATTGACACCTCCTGAGAGGATGGTGCATAGAAGGAGTACTTCAGCCTATTAAGTGGCCAACAAAAAGCTGCATCATTTACTGCTTTAAGAACATAGTATACACAGAGAGAAACTCATGGTTTCTCTAAATGCTAGCCCAACAAAAATATGAGAAGAGCATGGTCAACGGAAACCCTTGTGAGAGCTCTTCTCACACTGATGTATAACCCACCTGTTTACCTACTAACAATCTGTATGTTTTTTCAGTAAGCACAACATTAATCTCTTAATGTGGTGTGAAAGAAGAGATTCCTTTGGTGCATCTAGAGACTTGGCTACTGTCCACCCCTCTCTTTTTCCAGAGGTACATGAGGCAGAAATGATGAGGTCAGAACAAGGAGTATTAACTGACATAGAACTTTTTTTACAGAAAGATTCCTGCAGAGAAAATCCTGTTTATAAAATCTAATACAAAAAAATACATTTTGTGGAAACTTTCTTTGCCTATGCGCTCCAGGATACAGAATACTTCACCATGTGAAAACAATACTGCAGCTCATGTATATATTTGCATATATCAAGGTGTGATATCTCCAAAGCCCTTGAGTCTGGAGTTCTTGTTCCATTAAAAAAGCCAAAACTAGTGACTATTAGTGAGTCTATGGCTTCACTTATACAGATGATCCTGAAGACTCAATTGCCAAAACATGATATAATAAATCTGATAAAGTTTCCAAAGTGATCTTCAAATCAGAAATCAACACTTTTGCCACGCAAACCACAGTTGATTATGAAAATCCAACTGCAAACGCTCCATTTGAGAGGAAGGGCAAGGGAAATATACTGTTTTGGATTCTGAAAGAACAATAGTTATTTATGTAAATTTGCACTGCAGTTATTTTAAATATTATCATACACTTGCCATCATTTACTGTTACTCCCTTTAGATATTTCAGTAATTGAGTTCTTGTTGTAAAATAGACTTTTAACTTTTTTGCTAAAACTAAAATAAGTAAATGAATGATGGAAGAATATGCTTATGTTGGTAAAATACATTTGTTCATTTTCCCAAAGCAATGATTTACAGTGCTAGCAGAGACTAAATAAATGAGATTAAAAGATGGAGACAGTGCTTACACCTCTTGTAACTAATTTCCAAGTAAGCTTCATATTACAACCTGTTTTTCCAGAGAAATGAACATCCTACCATGATACCAGGTCATTTTTTCTAGTTCAAGATAGAATGTTTATAAAATATATAGTTATAACTTAAAATTATGCAATTAAAAAAATAAATATAAATAGATCTGTGCATATTATTTTAGGAAACAATGAAATTCAATTGGTCAGATAGTATTCAGCACAGAGATAGAAAATATTCCAGAAAATAAACTTGCAGCATTCTGTGTACAAAATTGCTCTCATCTAAAAATCACCCATTCAACACAGAGAACTTACAAGGTAAGTTACATCTCAAAAGATACTGCTGATTATGTGGCAAATCATAGAATGGTTAGGGTTGGGAAGGACCTTAAGATCATCTAGTTCCAACCTCCCTGCCCATAGGCAGCGAGAGCCACATTTTAAAACAGAAGCAGTAATAATTCTATTAATATTTTCCAGGTATGCACAACTTTGCAAGGTGCCTTTCAGGCACATTTCTCTTATTATCTCAAAAAGGACCATACTGTATGCAATCTACCTACAGGTATCTTCTATGCAGGGTGAAAAGCCAGCCTCAGCCTACCATCTACTAAAGACATTCCTCTCCTTGGAGAAGAGCAACAACACAACAGCCACTTACAGGATGAGGAAAATGTAACTTACAAGAGAAGAAGAGGAAATAAAGGCAGAGATTATACAGCTGGTAAGAAAATCTCTACCAGAGACTACTAGAGAGTGCAATGAAAGATAGTAGAACCCAAACTGTGCAAATTCAAATTAAAATAATACTGACAAAGAATTAATCATACCTATACTGATTTGAAAATCCAATCTGTAAATATGATAGGTAACGCAATTTGCAGTTTCTGAGAAATGTCTGGAGTAGTTGGTACTGATGAACAAAGAAGTTCAAGATCTCTGCGTAGCCTTTGGTGAGAGGGAAGAACTTCCAGGAATCAGAAGGGAAGCTTACACTAAGCAGGGGAAAAATAAACACTCTTTAAAGCCAAACACGGCTTATCTTCTCCTAAAAGACATCAGACATAATGGACTGAAAGCAAATATTACAAGGTGAGATCCTGTGACCTCCACTACACAGAAGATATGACTAATCACTGACCTGCCCTATCAGCCTTCTCTGGCCTTAACATATGTGTAAGCATGAATGTACCAATTTAGCAGAAGCAATAACTTTCCTTTAAAAAGTCCCTGTGGAACATTCTAATTAGTTTGGTCTTGTGGCTTGTCTAAAATGCTTCTGACAGCACAGTGTACACTACAGCAGTGTTATGAATGCCTAAAAATATAAAATCTAATTATGGTAGCTGTACAACTGAATAGTGAGGAGTGAGTGTGACTGATAAGAAGTGAGACAGCAGGCTAACAATCTGAACCACAGAAGCTCAAAGGACTAACAGAGGTCTAAATGAAATACCTGTAGTATTGCTTGGAGGAAGTTGCGTGGACTAGGATAGACGAGCATACAGCATTAAAAAAGATATGATATGAAGTGAGCACACAGCAGTGCTAATTATTAGAGCGGACATTTAGCATATGGATAAAATAAATAGCTAATAAGAATATACTGAAGAATATAAGATTGAAGATGATTGCTGAAGACAAATACACCTGATGTGAATAAGAAATTACTTGCTGTAGATAAGTGAAAGCTGTGACTGCATTCTTTGGGTTCATGCTGCTGGACAGTCAGACCTCATTGAATACTACATGGTAACTACTAGACAGTGTTGTCTCTGAGCAGCTATTATTCTGCCTGAGAAACTGCACATGAAACACACTGAATGGCCAGTGAGTCAGAGCTGCTAGTAGCAAAGGCAGGGAGAGAAGTCAAAGCACGCATCCTCTGATATGAATGGGAAAGATGACTTTGCCTTCCTTTACTATAAAGAATATACACTATTAAATCATCTAATGCATCCACAGCTGCAACATACTCCCTCCTAGACTGTCAGCAGCTGACCTGACCCTTTGCAGAAATTCTTGCCACCATCCAAGACTATTGCCCAGTGAATATCTTCTATGTTCCACTGGACTTTACTAGGAACATCAAATACTGACCAATTTATATACTCTAAGAAACAATAAAATCATGGGGTTTAGCAATAAATTTATGGTTCTACTGTAAACCAAAATTGCCACAGGAGAAAGCAGCACTACATTATACAGAATATGGCAATAGCACAGTAATGTTCCCACCATATTGGTTCAACCATCACTTTACATCAAGGTGGAATTGGCTGCATGTCTGGAAGTAAGAAAGATACAATGTAGTTTTGCTCACCCTTCCACCCTTGCATTGTTTCTCTGGATTTACAATACTTAAGTGAGGAGAACTCATTTCCATATATGTACAGTACAGGGAGCGAGAGAATGAAACCTGTATGTGCTATCATTTAATGCTTGAGATTTTCTTTGCCCTGTTTCTTCAAATTGCAGTAGCAATAATGTTTGTCCTGGTCTCCTTAAATATTGCTCATAAGTTACATAATCAAATAATAAACAGTCCACATGTTTTTTTAATCTCTGTTTGTAATGCCGAAGTTTTTAACCATATCAAGCACCGAAGCTGCAGAGTAAGTCCTATTTAACAATATTCAGTAACTTATTTTCTTATCCTACTGCCTCCACAAGAGTATTTTTAGCTCAGTGATGATTTTCCAATCTGTCTAAGCTGTCAGCCAAGAAATGAGGAATACCAGAAATGTTACATTATGATTTGACAGTACCAAAAACTGCTTTCTAAAAATAACCAAGGAAAAGACTTTACAGCATTGTTTGAAAATATTAGATTTCCATAGGAGTCAATAGAGGTTCTACTTACATGCAATTTATTCACTAAGAAGTTTAATGGGTTTTATCAGACCACTCACCTTCCTGGTTTATAGAAAATCTGTACTCACCATATAGGCAACCCCTATATCAGATGGTTGTACAGTAACACTCTTGAAATATACCTTAGATTTATTCAGTCTTCATAATCAATCTGGTCATAAATGTCATAGTAACTTCTCATTAAACTTTTCCCTCTCGCAACTAAAGTAGCTGTTTGATCCATCCTTCTCTGTCAAACTCTTTCCTGTGCACAGCTGCAGTGTTCTGCATGCAGTCTTTTCCCAAATCTATCATCTGCTCAGTGTATCCGTCTCAGTGACACAGCACACAGAACAGGTGATCTAACTACAACAAGCAGTTTCACACACACTGACTGGCAATAGCATCAGTAATTATTTTAAGAGAACACTGATGACCAAGTGGAAGTCAGGATGGAAGAAAAGGGAAAATCTCAAGGTTTAGTAACAGGCTAAATTATTTGTTTATACTCCTCATGGAATACCTTGGCTTTCATTTCAGTTTCAGTAGCTGATGGTGAGAGATGCGGCCTTTGTGGGTAAAACAGATCTCTTCCACCCCAACAGCATTTGAAAGGAATGCCCTGTACAAAGTGCATTAACAAGACATGGTAGGATCCAGATTTCATCAACTCCTGTATGTCATGAGACTGACAGGGTGTTGTATGCCTAATTCTTGCTGGTTTGCACCTAACACTAATAATCTGTGTCTGTGCAATGTGAGCGTAAAATGCTAACACATAAAAATGAGTAATGTATTTACATTCACCACAGAGAGGGAAAAATGCCAGCAGAATGGGATATATTGGCAACTCAGAATTAACATGTATTTTGAACACATTTTTGTTAAGCTAGGAAAAGCAATACATCCAGCCAGAGGTGACATTTAGCTAGGAGTGAAAGTTAAGTCTGTACAAAGGATGGTGACAAAACATTTATTATCTGAATGAAGTAGGAGCTTAATGAATAATTTATGCGATTCATATAGGAAAAAAATGTCAGGTAGTGGGACTGGAGCAAAACATTCAGAAATTGAATATATTCTTTATAAAAGCATATGCTGCAAAATACTGAATAGGAAGACAAGAAGGTTATCATCGGTAGCACCCTAAACGTTTCCAAACTGTATGTAGTACACTAAAACCTTCCAGCCAATATATGACAGAAGTAAACCAGATTTGATTCTCTTCTACATCATTTTAATTTACAGCAGTGTCACGTTATTGATTAAGCATAATTATGCCAGAGCCAAGCCAGAGTAATTCAGGAGAGTATTAGGCTCATTGTTTGCATAGTACCCTTTCAAAAAAAAGCTGGCCTAGTGCATCAAATCTTTATACTTATATTAACTAGTAAAAAGGTTATTAAATATGCAACTTTATAGATTCCCTTTACTATATTTAGACCAGTAGTAGTGAAACAGACCTAAGTTCACAGAATCAAAAGAAAAACACTTCAATGACAGAAAAGAACAACATTCCCAGCTGCAGAGCCTTGTCTTTGTTTGGATCTTATAATTTGCAGAATCATTTTTTAAAACAGCCTCTTTTACAGTAACATGACAATGATTAGGCTTGCTATCTTTCAGTCTCCTGCTGTGCAAGACATTCACTTAGTAGGCCCAGGATACAAAAGTTACTGCTTTACAAATAACAAAACAGCTTAACTATCATTTAATAGCTTCAAAAACATCATAGTAGCTACAAACCACTTGGAATGAGAACAAGTAATTTCAGCATCTCAGTTGTTGTCATGTTTAATCACTTTTTAATGCTGGTGGTTGTTTTGGCTTCTTTGTTTGTCTTTAATTGCTGGAAATTTTTAATTCCTGGTTCAAATAACTTAATTTCACAGTTTTTAGATTCATCACTGATCACTTGAAGGGAACAAAAGTGATTGAAGTTCATCAGGATGTAGCATGGAAAATCAATGCAATATTACAGAAAAGCATTTATTTCCTGAACAAAATGTCTTTAAACTGGAACACTTTAAGGTAATATTTGGAGAATTGTCTGGGTACATGACTTTCAGGGATTCTTTGTTTAATCTACAGAACTGATCTTCACTGCCAGAACTAAGGATATGTCTCCTGTAGGGCTGGTGTTCTTAAAGGAGTGGGGGAAATTGCTCCCTCTCTGGAACAAAAGAGGTCTACTGGCTTGAAGATTTCATTTGCACACCAGGGAATTTGCCTGCTCATCACCTCCAAGAGCCTCGTGCAGTAAGGTCTGAGAAATATTAAGCCAAGTTGCACAGTGTCCTGGGTTCGGCAGTAGCAGTCATTTTTCTCCTTCTTGGTAGCTGGTGTGGAGCTGTGGTTTTTGACTTTCAGCTTGGGAACAGTGCTGATAACACCAATGTTTTGGTTATTGCTTAGTACGTTTTGGTCTGGCCAAGGACTTTCTGAGTCTCATGCTCTGCCAGGGAGGAGGGTAAACCGGGAGGGAGCAGAGACAGGGCATCTGATCCAAACTGACCAAAGAGGTATTTCATAACACAGCACGTCATGCCCGACAGCTTGGTCACCAGGTGGTGAGCATTTGTATCCTCTTCACTTGTATTTTCCCTGGTCATTATTGCTATTGGTCGTAGCAATAGTGATTTGTGTTATACCTTAGTTATTGGGCTGTTCTTATCTCAACCCGTGGGAGTTACATTCTTACATTCTTTTGATTCTTCTCCACATTCCCCCCCCCCCCCCCCCCATCTTTTTGGAGTGGGGGGGAAGAAGGAAGG
Source organism: Psilopsiagon aymara (assembly GCA_024733675.1). Lineage (NCBI taxonomy): Eukaryota > Metazoa > Chordata > Aves > Psittaciformes > Psittacidae > Psilopsiagon > Psilopsiagon aymara. The sequence continues at coordinate 11,418 of JANRGW010052816.1, forward strand.
GGAAGTGAGTGAACAGGGGAACAGGGGAAGTGAGTGAACAAAATCGCTTGTTTTACAGCTTAAACCACAACAATTCTTTTATGAGGGGGAAGTGAGTGAACAAACTGCGTGGCTGATTTACAGCTTAAACCACGACACATAGACATTATTTTGGTGAAGAAATTCTGAAAAGAATCATTAGCAGAAATTCAAATACAACATGAGAATGTAAGCTACCTCAGGGGAAAAAAACAAATTAAAATCTTTGTGGAGAGATCCTATTTTGTTCTGCTTTCCACCCACATTTTCTACTTGCACATGCAGCTGACAAAATACCTTGATGGCAACCTAAGACCAGCAGTGCTGTGAGACATGTTCCCAGAGAGATCTGCAGTACCCAGTCTGCCCAGGCACTTGGCAGCAGCACAGCTGAGGGTGCAGGTGGCTGCAGATCTGCCTGCACTAAACAAAAAGAAGGGCACTGGGTACTGCTGTCACCAACACACACACTCTGTTCAGACTGACTGAAGCAATGCTGAGAGCTTTAGAAACTTTCATAGATAAAAACTCTCGGCTTTACTAACTCAGGCAGTCAAAACAATGGGATTTTTTCATCCCTATTAGAATGCAAATGAAGTGTTTGACCCAATAAATAATTGTGATCTTCCATTACCTAGACGTTGAGGAATCCAACACTTGGTACTGCATTAACTGGCTGTGTTTAGGAAACACCAATCCAACAGCTAGAAAAGGGGATTTACCAAGACCATTCATTCATTCATTCATTCATTCCCTCATTCATCTTCTTGGCATTTCTTCAATCACAGCATTTTACATTGCCTTTCTATTTTATTGTCTCCTTAAGTAAAGAAGAAAAAATGAGAAGTTTCTCAGTTTCAGCATAGTACACTTTTCTTTTTTCCCTATAAATAAAATCTTATCTGGGATTTTTTACAAGGCCATCTCTGAATTCGAGGCCTATCCAGCCATTATTGCCCATTCTAAAATTCTAGGTATGTGCAAGGCCCTTAAATTAGCTACAATCCAACCTGAAAAAAAAATAATAAATTGTAAATCACTCCTGTAAACACAGAAATACAGAGAGCTTTTGACAAGGTCCAATCTTGCAAGGAACCAATCACAGATCTAGTTCTCAGAATAAACCCTTCCAACACAGGTAAATCATCACTACTCATACAAAGATATTGAGTGCCCACTTATCTTCTCACATCATGAGAATCCAGTAGTCTATCCACCAGCAGCAGCTCTATTTCAACATTGTAATACAGATGGTAATTAAATAAGATTACCTATATAAACACAGTCTTTGTTCAAATGTCACCAAATATAGTAGCAGGTTCAGCAAGGTAGTAATGCATGTGAGACACTGACTCATTTTAAATTATTTTCTGTTCGACAACAGCACAGAATTCTTAGTAGGCCCTTTTCCAAATAAATTTCTGTATTGAAACATACCGGGGGATGCTCAAACTCATAACTAGAGCATTCCTTATAATAGAGAGAAACACAAAGGTATTTAATGTTTTATTTAGTCTGAAAAGAGTTGCATCAAATGCAGCTGCAGTGAAATCAACATCTCTGACTCTTAACTCTCCTTCAATGGCTATAAGTGAGTTGATTTCTATTTATCTACTCTGATTTGATGTTTATCTGATTGAGGTCAGAATCTGGCTTAGTGGGATCATATGAAACATAAAGCAGCCCAGAATTTGCATCTGATTAGTCTCTCTCTGACAGAACACTGTAAATAGGCTTACGTTTAGTTAATACATTTTATATTCCTGTATTTTTCATTCATATTTGTAGAGTTTTTCATTGTGATCTCTAGCAGCTTCTCCTCCAAAATGTCTTAGTTATTTTGACACTATTATACTGTCCTTATCTTGATGTACTCTTGATGTACTCATCCTATAGGTTTTATAAAGCATGAGGCAAATTGTTGTGTCTTTATACTGAGAAAAGCCTAAAGCTTCTAAACTTGTGCGAGGAATTAACTATAATGGAAAATATGCGTCACTACCCATTACTTCAGATTTACTGCTATCCCTGAACTAGAAAACTCAGCATATCTAGATCAGTTGTGGAAAACGAAAGAGAGTATTTTGGGGTACAAAGCAGAATTATGTATCTCTAGTTCCCAGTCACTTCTGAGCTTATGTATGCTCAAGGGACTATTTCAGTCTTAAAACTTAAGTCACTGGAGATACAGAAGATAAAAGAAGCTAAAAGAACATTTGATGGAATAGTTCTCAAAGGGAAAATTTGTTTTTGAAGGTCTCTTCAAGCCTTCTTTAAACCTTTAGGTCTTATGCATTGTGTTTTTCTGTAATTTTTTCCCATTTGACTTTCACTCCTGTTTTACAGGATGTGAAATCTCTTTAGCATTTCAGACTTGCTGCCTTCATCTTTTTTTAACCTGAGGGCTTTAAAACTCTAGAAAAAAAAATAGAATAAAAAAATAATCTTCAGATAGACAGAACAACAAGAGAGGCTACAGTGTGACTTGAGGAAGGTAGGAAAAAAGATGACTATAGAAGAAAGGGGGTAATTCCAACAGAAATGTGAAGTTACCATCTTCATCATCCAAAACCAAAGAAGTTCAGGGTAAAAATCAGACAATGAGGTTATTTGGATAGTGAACACATTTTTACAGACACCATATTCTGTGCCTCTAAACCACAATTATCTAAATTTTCACACAAAAATCTTAATTCTTTAGTCATTCACATTTTCAAGCTGACCTATAGCTGTTTTCAGCTCTCTTGCTTACAGCTGCATTTCCACTACATAAGCACTAAAAGAACTATTTTAAATTGAACTGGTCTAGAAATAGCTATTATAATCCAAAGCAGGACAGAGGTATTTTTCATACAGGTGGATAATTATGCAGGAACAGCAATAACCACATTGACAGTTAGGAGACTAATCTGAACTTGGTCCCACTTTTCTATAGTTTTGGTATCAGTCTCTCTGTGAATCTGAGTCTGGGTTCCCCGGGCTCATGCTCCTCAGTTTTAGTTGGAAATTCAGAAGCCCTAGATTTAGCCAGAGGCTGGATTTTAGCTTTCATGGTAAGAAGCTTGCAAACACAGAGGACTTTGTTACAAAACCACACACACACACACACACACACACACACACAAAAAGCACTCCAGAATTGCAGCCTCCACCATGCAGCCAAGAGCATGCCCTGGGGGTATACAGACCCTTGTTTCAGTCAAGGCTACTGGATTTTAGAGTTACCCTTTTCCTCCAAGGTTCAAGGGCTCCTATTTCACGTGGAAATAAACAAACAAGAAAAAGGAACAGGGAATTTTAAGTATTTTTTAAAATTTTGTTCTAAAAGAGTCTTCAAAATACTATCCCTTCTCACAGAAAAGAGGTTATAGATGTCACAAACTTTAAAGTTCAGTATTAGCTATGTATGATCTGTTACACAGATATCAACTCTTCCTGCTCTACAACAATCAATTTCACGGCAGGTTACTTATACACTGGCTTGATTAAGCTAATGATGAAATGTAGAATTATTTTTTTTTTTCCATATATTTAACTGTAGAAGGAACATGTGATAGCCGTATATTATTTATTATGTGGAGGAGGGGGAATGGCATTCAGTAATTAGTTTTTGCAAATTATCCTCCTCTGCTTTGCTAAGGTCTGGTGTGAGGAATATTTGATTACTTTGTTACTGACAGATGTTTTTCCAACCTGACTGTGCAAAGTCTATGCAAGACTCATCGTGCTTGGAAGAGTGCATAATATCTAACAAATTAGCTTTAGGACCACAGCATGAGTAGACTAATACAGGTGTTTCATTGTAACAGTAAAGCAGACTTTCAAAAAATTAATATTCAGCAGTCATAGATAACACTTTAAGTGATACTTGCTTCTTGTAAATAGATGAATATCAAAGCAAAGATATAAAAAGAATGTAATGGTAGAAATTGCAGAAAACCCATTTCTTTCTCCTTTACAAATTCTGACTTCTCAGCAAATACCAGAAAACCAAAAAATTTTCACTCTCTCACACTGATGAACAAACATCACTGCTCATCCTTACAGGACTCCACGCCCCTTAATGCTTTACCAAACTGGATGTTTGGGCACCACTCCATCTGAAAAGTGAGATCACTTGCTTCTTAGTAAATCAGAGTACAACATGGAAAACACTCTCTGGCTGAGGAAAACAATGAAAACAGCAGCATGCATTCTGCAACTCCAGTGTAGCAGCTTTTAGGTGTGAAAAATCATTGAATAATTTTGCTTCCTAAAAAGCAGACTGTGTGACATATATGATTTTAATTCCCAACCTTTCTGATGAGGAACAGATAATAGAAAATTCTGGTCTAATTCTGCTAAGCGATTGTATAACTCAGTGACATACTTCCAGATAAGCTTAAATAATGATTGCTAATATCTTACTAAAACAAGAGCAAGAGGGCAGATGATTCACAAGGAGATGCAGACTCATTTTTGAATTCCACCTAAAGTTTCTATACCTGCAACTCCATTTACCCATTAACAACTTAATTTTTCTAAATGACATTATTATTGGGTTTGGTTTTGTTTGGGTTTTTTTTGGCACAGTATACTCAAAGAAAGCCTTGTTTGCTTACTTAGAATGGCTTAACAAGTTTGATTGCATACAGCAATTAGATGCAGAGGTCTTTCAGGTAGCATATGACTTGCATTCTCAAACAACAGTCAAATTTTTCTCAAATAATGGCAATCTGAATTAATTTATAAGGTATAAACCAAAATATTCCCTGTCACTGTCCGGAATAATATAAGTAAATGAGGATTACATTTCCAGATCATGTGCACAAGAATCCATAAATAAAATAAACCTTGTAAAATATATAATATAATATCTAATCAATTTATTTGAAATAGAAAATAATGTTTCAACACACAGTTTAGTTATCAAGAATACTCTGATGTCTAAAGAATAACCAGAGAGTGATGAAATTTACATATTTTCATCATTACATTTTGTAAATGGAAAGCACTTGGGTTCAAAACTTATTTTTTGAAATGCATATTTTAGCATTAAAATTAAAAGAAAAGATATTCCAAATAATCTAGCACCCCACAATATCTTTGCATGAACAGTTTGCAAGAAGAATTAAAATTTTCATAAGCATATAGAATTGAACCTTTTTGCAGCCAGTCACTTCAAGAGAAATTAAAAATAGATTTCGGTCTGGAAATATATATGAGATTAAACAAGCAGATAAAAAAGTGAAGCACAGCAAGTACCAGTCAGCTGTTTTCTCCTGATGTACAGGGCAGGGGTATGAGAGTGGTCAAAATGTTTTTCATGAGTTTCTCTTCTCATGTCCACTAGAAGCAGTGTTCTGCTGTAGAACAGGAAAAAGTCACACATTCTGTGTCTTCCTGACCCACTTGCTTTTTTCCTTTATTTTTTTTTTTTCCTTTCTCTGAGATAATACCACTTTTTCAATGTCAAATACAGGGGGCTGAGGGAAAGGAAAAGAAAAGCCCTTCTATCTCAGTGAAATGCTTTCAGGGAGCTGTAGCATGAATATTTCATGTACATGGTCTCATCTATATGCTCAGCTTCCTGGCTGACACTATAGTTTGGATGATTTCCTTATAAAAATGGTAATGCAGAGCACAATTATAAAGCCTTGTGGACTTAACTTGGTCAAACTACTGCATAAGAAAACCCACATTTGAGAAAATCCAGCATGCTCATTTTGGGATGAAAAATGGGATTTTTAGTGATTTAAGTTTTCACAAGAAAAATCTTGAGGAAAAACTGTAGAAAAACAATCAACAGGATTTTCAGTTCAACATTTCTGATAAACAGTCCATCTGAAATAGTGTCCCTGGACATTTTTGCAGTCTGTGTAAAGCAGACTTGGATAGCATGGACAGAAGTGAACTTTGGCCTCTCTGAAACAAATTCTATCCAATATGTACAAAACTTAATATATTCTATTTCATTAATAAGAAAATACAACTAGCCCAAATAATATAAAAAATATTAACCAGCAAACACAACCATGTATATAGGAGCAGAGCTCTGACCAAAAATGTATTACTAACTCAGATTTAACTGTCGCATACTAATGCTTGTATCTGTCTCTGATTTTTCACAGGAAGCACTGCAGAATATAATTAATGCTCCAAAAACAGACGCAAGATCACCATTATCTTGAAGAATATAATTGGCCTAACTACTGTATGAAGCATAGCAAAATGCAATTTTTAAAATAAGTTTAAGAATAAAAGACTCTCTTTCCAAATCTAGTTATAGATATTTAAAAAAGGGAAGCAGAGACAACACCTGCAATAGAATAAAATATTCCTATTGGCATTTTTGGCACACAGTAATTCTCAAACAAAATGAATTCTCAATAATTGGTTAATGAAAAGAAAAGACACCTTATAAACTTTGTTAGGAAAGCTGAACATTCTTCTCATAAATGCTTCATCATAGCAAGTAACACGTTAGTCTTGATCTGACCATGAAGCTAGTGGGACAGAGCCTTAAAATAAAGCATACTTTCACTAAGATTTGCAGCGTAAATATAACCATGTAATGTCCAATGCCTCCCTTTGCTTTTGCCTGTGATACATCAAGAGAAGAGTTTGGGGCCTGCTCTATGAGAAAATTACTGTAACCAAGACCGTCAAGTCTTGATCTTGCCAAGCTATATCCAACATCAGAGTGATGGTTTTACACATAACACTGTTCTACATCTAGCTACTGAAAACACACACTATTAGTCATTTCAATCCTGTCTTCAACAGTTTTTTTGCTTCAGTAGCGAAGCAGCAATAACAGCACCAGAGGTTCCCACCAGATAAAACATTTTATACCCATTATACCCATACTGGGTATAATATTTTATGTTCATTCTTTTTGCATAATATTTAAAGCTACTTAAGTGCCTTTAAAATAGATTGTCCTTGAGAGGTGAAGCTGGATATGCAAGCATGGTGCAGTAGTGGGAACACAAAGATAACATTCTATAGTATAAGACAGACACTATTCCTATAGCATATACCTGGTCCATACATATTTTGCAGAAAAATTGAAAAAAATCAGGGAAATTCTGTAACATCACATATAAAAGTGACAAGTGGATTACTGATCATAGAGAGTTTTTTGGCAAAGTAGAATAAAACTCAAATTTTGAAAGCATAAGCCTTTTATATTTAGATGCAAGAATACATATTTTATGTGGATAATCAACTATTAAATTGGACATAGAGGGATGATTCATCATTTGATGTCTCGAAAAATTTATTTTTGAGCTCAATTAAAAATTATGGGCTTGATAAAAGAGCCATTTATCAAATTCTACCGGTTTATGCTAAGCAGGTTGTCATGCCAGATTATTTTAGAAGGGCATTTGTCATATGTATTTATCAAAACCTCTGCGTCCACAACACATACTGAACATAACTTCTGTGAAATGTTCTCATAGTGCCATATGGATTCTAGACAGCACCCATTGTGGGGCTGCAATTAATGCTTGACACCATAAATCCATCTTTGGTTAACCTTGGGGTTTTATTTTATCTAGTGTTTGGATCACTGATATTAAATATGTCAAGTAACCATCCTGAAAGTAAAAGCAGTACAGGTGCCCCCTTCACCTCCCCCACAGCTGAATGTAATTACCTTGATACTTTCCAGATAACCTTAGTAGAATCTTAAAAAATGTGGAAAAAAAACCCAACAAAACCTTTCCGAAAAGATATATTAATCCCTGGGGCTTTTTTGGCTTACAAATGCTTTGATTTATTAGTAATTATACACATTTACTCGCAAAAGTCCATCTTACAGCTCCAAGTAAGCTTAGGTCAAGCTGCTTTGGAAGAGATTTGGACACAAGTGAACCAGCCTTTCAGGCTGCACAACATGAAGTTATTCAGCATTGTCATTTCACAAGTGGGTCTGGGATCAGTAATGAGTGGAGAAGTAGCACCATGCCTGCCTTAACATCTTTCAACAGCAACAGCCAACTCTGTGGCTGAGAATTTCAGGTGCTAGGAAGGCTCGCTAGAGGGAAGACATCTTTCTGAACAAATGCTTTCAGTAAAGCAACCAAGAACAAAATGTCCATCCCTCAACTCTGAAGGAAAAAAAAAAATAAAAGCCACTAAAACCAGCCCATAGACTTCAGCAAGACCTACAGATCCGAATCTCACCTGAAGGAGTGCACACAAGAGCGGAGAAACTGAACTCATACACTTAGGGACTGAAAAAGTAACACTGTGTGTTCATTGAATAAAAGAGAAGGACAGCTTATGCTAACTACCCTGAGAGCTTTTCAAAGAGCCTTGTTGTTGTGGTTTAGGTCATAAATCAGCCACGCAGTTTGTTCACTCACTTCCCCCTTTTTTTCCCTCTGCTCCTGGAGGGATGGGAAGGAGAATCAAAAGAACGCAACTCCCACAGGTTGAGATAAGAACATTTTAATAACTGAGGTATAACACAAACCACTACTGCTACCACTAGTAATAATAATGAGAAGAGAAATACAAGGGTAAAGAATACAACAGCTCACCACGTATAC
>JANRGW010052817.1:0-30426 GCA_024733675.1 Psilopsiagon aymara
CAGCTATCTGGAAGCAAAGTATGTGTTGTTTGTTTCTTTTTTGCTAATACTGTTTACTCGTTTTTACCAGTACTTGTCACTAAATAGTAGTGCTTGAGTAACATGTACAGTCCCAAAGAAAAAGAAATTTTACATCACAGAAGCCTTTTTTCCTTCAGATCCCTACCTCCCATGTTTATTGCTCCACGTGGACCCATATCACCCATTCTCATTTCCTGTTCTCTCTGAAAGTAAACATAGTTTTCATGTCAACCTGTCATTCTTACAACTTAAAACGTTCCTATTTACTCCATGAAAATAAAAAAAATCAAGTTTCAAAAGTTTCCACTGATTACAAAAATGTACAAGGAATAAAGTTAACTATACTCCACTGTAATGGAATAATAAGATCCATATAGCAATGCTGTACATTTCTGCATAATGTCAAAGATTAAATATCACAAGCTTCATTTATCAGACACAGCAGTCTAATGCTCCTAAATAGTTACGTTATCAACTGCAAATGAATTCATCTTCACAAAGTGCTTTTCATTAATAATATTTACCTTTTAACTGTAAATAAGATCTTTTATTACAGTATTACCTCCAGGCCATGGTTCAATAATAAGTCAGTCTGGTTTCATGACTCAGAAATGCTTTTACTGACTGGAAACCAAGCTCTGATGTGTTAAATTATGGTATTTAAATTCAATCTGACAGTTATCTTTGTTCAAATAGTTTTAACTTGGTAGCAGCACGTTTTTTGTTGAGGTTTATCATGCTATTACTACATTAGCTCAAACACTGACCATCCTTTTTACACCAGAATAAAAATGCAGTATCAACATAAACTCTGTAACATGCATTTATATTGAACAGACAAGTAACATGCCAAATTCATTTGATGCTCAGTCATCCAATAACAAATAGTTCTGACATTACTGATAAGTGAACCATGTCCTGTTGTGAAGCAATACTGAAAAGGCAGTACCCAGAGTAGCAAAAATCCTTACTTTGGGGAAAACAAAGTACACTAACACAAATAATTCCAAGGGATTTCAGTATTACAGTTTACTTCAGAAGGATGAAATAGGAACAAATTCCCAGTTCAACATGTAAACTAAAGAAACTTATACCAAAATTCTCATTCATTGACTGGAAGAATGTTAAAGTATATTCCACTCAAGTGAACACAAGTGTGCTGAGAATAAGCACATCCAGAAAAGTTTCCTGATTCTGAAAATCACTGCACTTATGATTTAAGAGTATTAGCAGTTCAGATGTGCTTCGAAAATAATGCCATATACTAGGCAATTGTTTAAGTCTTGGAATAAACCACCTTTAAATGGACATATTAATCAAAATACAGTATTTTTACAGTTTCATGAACTCCTTTTTGTTCAGTCACATTCTCACGTGAAGTATTTATTTTCACACAATTAAAGTAGCAGGCAACCAATATTTGACAGAGTCAATAGCTTTTGTAAATTATCCTGGTATGGGAAATTCTCATATAATAAATGACATAAGGTTCAGGTCAGTAATCTTGTTTCTAGTAACTAATATTTACCTAGAAAATGTACTTACGACAAGATTATACATTATCTTCAAAAGAATACGACTCAGTGTGGAGCAAAATAGGGCTTCATAACCAAAAGCCACAAACAGGTTTTAAGGTTGAGCTATGACAGGCTGCTGATAAACACCAAGGAACTCTTCTCCTGACCCTAGAAGCCATGTTAAAACTTTATAAACAAAAATACAACTAACTTTGTCAGACCCTTCACAGTAATGCCAACAGATATTTCAAGTAAAATCAGCAGCCCTATTAGCATCAATCATATCCACAAATCGATACCAATGAGTAAAGTCACAAAATCAGCATACGACCTTGTTGACATTATCTTGCTTTTACTTCAGCCCTGACATGAAGACTCAGAAGGAAGAAAGAATTTCATCTCTAATGTCAAAACCCAGCTCAACAAGGCAGAAAAACACCATGGCTGTAAGTTTACATTGAGACTGCGCATGCACAAGCCTGCATATGTGAAAACAGGCCAGAGATACTCTTCAACTAACAAGGGAAAATACCTTATTTCAAATTACTGCATAGAACTTACTAGATGCATCTCAGGTTCAACTATACATTAGAGTTTGTTGGGGTTTTTTTTAAGTATCAAACGTGCCACATAAGGCAGGACCAAGTACAATAGCAGCTAGATAAAGATTTTGAGTAGAGAGCTATAAAGCTGTACAACTCATTTTCTTTGCAAAGGATAGAAGCATTGCAAGCTATAACATGTATTTTTTTAGAAAAAGCAATAAACCAGATCTTTTCTCATCCTGAAATGTTACCAGTCTTCAATTAACAGTAGGCTTAACAAGAGTGAGTGAGGGGTAAAACCTGCAGTTTTTACTTTTTCAGTCTAGTCAAACCTGTTACAAAACCCATAGTAATTATTTACGATTTTGTAGCTCTAATTTTGGTGTTGAATCATTACCGTAAAAAAACATTTCAGCTATAGAGTTATAATCTACAAACACATCTTACAGTCTCTGCTGCCTTTTTATCTATTAACGTGCCTGCAAGAACTACTATTATTCCGACTGCTGCATATTCACAACTTATCATGTTCTTTGAATTTTAACAAAACTTAACGTGTTCTTTGAATTTTCAGCACAGGGAACACGGAATTAACAAATATAAGACAAATCCCTAGACAGAGAAAATACTCATTTTCAAATATTAGTTGACAGCATATATTATTAATATATTATTAAATGCTTGACGTATTAACTATAAAAACATGTCTTTAGATAATTTACCAAAATCTGTATTTGCAGGAGTCCAGATGATCACAAAAATTCAGTCCAAACCCCCTATCTAGGACATGACACAATCAGACCTAGAGAGCTATTTATTATGTGAGCAGAAAAAAGTTATTCCAGGTAGCTTAAGTCAACTATTCCATGGGTTGGGTATCATCCACAACATGACAGAGGAAGGAATACCAAGAGCTAGGAGAGAGCAGCGGAACCAATACTGGTTGATGCTCCAGCCCACATGAGAGCTTGGATACTCAAGCCCTTTGCAGAAGATAACGATAGCATTATCAGCGTTTTTTTTTCCTCACTGTGCAACTGCCTATTCTTCTGTTGAGTAGCAGCCTGGTTTCAGTCCCTCTCCTGAACACATTCATAACTAACCGTAACAGGGGTACATTGAGCAGCAAAAGAGGACTAAACTTTAGAGAAATATGGGGAGGCTATTAATAGCTCTGAAATCACCCACTAGCTGGGAAAACAACTTAAACTGAAAGAGAACAAAAAAAATTGATGATATGGACATTGGTACACAGAAAGCCATTAAGACAAAGAATGTGTAACAAAGTGTAATTTAACCTTTGAGAGATTAAAAACAAAACCAAACCCAACTCACAAACAAAACAAAACAAAAAAAAAAACAACCCAGAAGCAAATAAAGAATAAGATTCTTTTGTAAAAAGCTAATTGCCTAACACACATCAAAAGAAAGCTTTTCAAATTAATTCTGGTCCAGGATTCCTGTCAGATACTTCAGAACTCACTAATGCAAACAACCCTCAAGAAAGTCTGATTCATCCAAGTACTCTGCTTTTAGAAAAACTGCTATGATGGCAATTATTGTATTATACTTGCTAATTCCATTAAAAATGAAATTACCTCACGATTTCAACTCATTTTAACATTAACTGTAAAAAGTAATCTACATAAAAACATTACATACAGTTTTCAAATTACATCTCTATTGTACCTTTTTCACAAGTACTAGAAACAAGATTTCTTGAGCAGCTGAGCCAGATAATGCACACTGTTCTTACAACTCAATCACTACTGATATCAACAGTCTAAGTATACAGAGAACTGCCAAGATGATTCTTCTGGGTGGTTTTTTTTTTTTAAATATGGGGATTTCTAAATATATTAGGATTTTTTTTTAGTCCAGTCTCTAAACCCATGAAACTAAGGATTTTGAAAAGACACCTAAGAATTGACATAGGAGAATATATCAGATGCAATTCACTTGTCATACTGAAAATAAATATACAACTAGCCATAAAAGTTGGTATTTTTCTAACTGACAAACCAATACTATTTGATACTCCCAGAAGCAGGCCTTGCAACTGCAGCAGCCTGAAAAAAAAGTAAAAATCTTGACTCCAATGATGCAATATTCGTGGTAAAAAAAACTCTCAAGAAAATTATGGCATGGAATAAATATGGCATGCAATATTCTAGACCAGCAAGAAGCAAGGTAGCAACAGAAATATTAAGAAAACAGATTACAGTTTTCTTTAAAGAGTTTGCGGACAAGTAATTTGCTTCCCCATTAACACAGAACTATTCACTCACCTTTCAACTAAGGAATGGTGACCAAAATAATGCCAAGACACAGCATCAAAAATTGACTAATCAGAAACTTAACCTTGTGCATTAACATCGATAACTTAATTAGCACTTTATCTAGATTGTGTGTTTAGAGCAAAATGTAATTCACAGTGATGCGGATGCTCATCTGTTTTCATTAACACGGAAACTGCATTTTATTTCCTAGCAGACATTTTCAAAACAGGTATGACATTTCTGTAACCCTTCCCAGAACTCATTACTCCTTTCTAAAGTGGTTTATTTCATAAAGTTCTTTCTAGAAAAGAAAATTTTCAAAGGATTCTCCAGAGAAGAAATTGGCATTAGAATTTGAACTTCAAACAAAATTCAAATTTTGTGTAAGAGACCTGTATTTTGAAGACAAATCATACAAGTGGTTTAAACTGCTAGCTTGGCAGGCAAAATTAGCATTTACGGAATACTTCTGATTGTGCATTATTTCTCATTTCCTAAGAATATTCTATTTAATTGCAATGACTAGCTCACTAGAAGTTAAACTGCCAGCAGAGTTGAAGTAACAGAAGCCTTCCACCCAGCCCTCTTCTCACCTTTCCCACTTTGGTTTATCCATCAAGATCTATTTGCAAGATCCGAAAGTTACAATATTCCAATTCAGTTTATATAATGACACGCACTGCAACCTAAATCCAGAGCTAATCCCACCTCTGAGCTGGGCATCATACCAGATTTCTTCCAGCCTAAACTACTCAAGAATCCTCTGAACCTAGGAGTTTAGGGGAAAAAAGTAAGCTTTTACCTCACCCAAAATTAGACAAGCAAATACATTAAACTAGATAACAACTACAGTAAATGTAGCTATAAAACATGTAGCATACAGGAAACTATAAAGCCCTATTTTAATTAGAAAGTCTAATTAAATGAATTTTTACTAGGCTTAATAGCCATCAAACAGAACTCAATCTTTGAGAAAACCATTCTAACATGGCTAAAGCAGAGAGTTAAAGCCCATTTCTTCCTTGGTGACTCAAGTCTTGAATAGAGTTGATGGAAATAACTAAGCTACACCATTAAAATCCTGAACATTAAAAAAACCCAGCACATAAGTAAAAAAAGCAATAAGCACTGCATAAAAAAAAAAAATGCAGATACATATATTCCAGTAAATGCTACTGGTTGGAAAAACATTCCTAATGGTAGTAAAGCACAGGAAATTATAGCTGTAAGAAAAAAGAAAAAAAATCTGATTTCCCTTACAGAAAAAAAGATTTATTTCAATCCACTGCATTTCCTACTTTCCTCATTTCAGTGAGATTGTAAAGGAAGTATCAATGCTATTAAACTAGGAGAATTTCTTTTAAAGCTAATTAACAGCAAAAGTATAGGAGTGTATTTGGAAAAAACCTCCATGCACTACAACTTTGCTTTCTGCTTTGGGAACAAACAAGCACTGAAAAGCTTCTCAGTGCATCACACAGCACACACTAACACTGGCAAAGATAGAAATGAACTGCAATTTTATGTGCAAGAGAACGCACACACAACACTTTTCACAGATTTAGAAAAAGCTGTTTTTAAAAATAAAGTTACATACTCTCTCAAATTCACCTTTATTTTAATACCAGCCATTTCTGATCTTTACAAGATAGAAGACAATTTAAGATCTTTCTCTTTTTTAGGTAAAACGAACTTCTGCCTTCCAAAACAATGCAAGTTGATGGGTTTTATTGGTTGGTTTGTTGTTGATTTGTTGGTTTTATTTTTTTCTTGGAGGGGGGGAGTAACCTTAACTATGATCCTCCACACTTTGGTTTTTTGTCATCCTACAGCTGGATGCAAAATCCATTCTGAAGAAAAGCTTACTTCCTTTCAATCCTCAGCATCAACCAATACAAAAAGCAACATTCAATAATCCCATGAAAGAAAATAGTATTTCATACAGAAGAGAGAGCTAATCTACATGAGGTAAGGCCAAAGATCACCCAGAGAACCCTCAAATTTACGAGCATCAAGGAGATTGAAGGATCCCAGAAACTGCAACACATTTTTACGAAACACTAACATAAATCTCATTGTACACATTAGTACTCATCTACAGCAGCTGCAAAATCTTATTAATGCAATCTGCTTCTCAAATATGGTAAGGTAAAAATCAGAAATAATTTTTCACAGACAAAGGTGCTCAGAGAATGTAACTTCTTTCCCAGATCTGGATATCCTTCATAAAAAATAAAAATAAAAAATGAACTTATGTATATATTAACTCTCTTAACAGCAACTTCCTCATTACAGCATTCTACCATTGAATTGGATTCTGCCAGAGACAAGAGCCATCATTTTTTGAATTACAGTAATGACATTATAAACTAATTCAACTCAGTTCAGCAGCTGAACATAATACAGCTCTTTTTAATCTGTAATCAATTTAAGGCACTTAACTATTTACTTACCTGAGAAACTACTTTCGGAAAGCAATATCCACCCTATCACCAAGTTCACTATTTATAGATGATTACATTACATTCACAACATATTCACATCTTCAGAGGCATTTTATGCTGCAGCTTCAAATTATTCTGATTTATTTTAGCTAAAGAAATGGCATTATAACAGTTAAATATCAGAACAGGCATTCACAAGAGCATGGAGGATACCTTAATTCCACAGAACATGTTGCAAATAATTTGATTTCAAATGCACTTTGTAATTCACCCGGATGGGTATGGAGTTGAAGGGTTGTTTATCTGGTAACAAAGTCTGGGCTAACTGCACCATCATACAGAAACAGACTAAAATATTTAACCGAAAATTGGGTGCTATAAAACAAATGCTGCATTTTAGATTTCCCAAATGTTAAGTTTTTCTTTCTTTTCTTTCACAGGAAACAAACATAGGTAAATATTAAAACAGAGTAAACACTGGACCAATTCAAAACAATCTTCCCCAACTGCAAGATTCAAGAATAAGATGGAAGTCATGCATATTTACTTGGAATAAAAATTAACCAGCTATATCATGAAATGTTCATGCAAAATTCGAACTACTACTTGGTTAGAATGTATAATATAACTTTGCAAAATTAACTTCAAACACTTAAAAAGCAGCAATAAGTAGTCACAGTGCACTAAATATGACTTTGTCAGGCTCCTATATTAACAATTTTTCCTCATCAAGTAGATACTATATATGCTGATTAAATTGTAACAACAATAGAAGTCCACAGTTGCTATCCCATAAAGTGACCTGAGTTGCCAAGTAATTCAAATGTGGAAGTATTTGACAAAAGGAAGCTGAAAGCCAAAGTTTTTCATTGCTACAAAGAAGTTCTGTAGAAAAACATCTAACAAACATACACATTCTTTCATACATGTTAGGAATATTGCTTACAGTCAGAACAGTTCGGTGCTTAACATTTCCCCAACAAAGTTCTGATCTGCCCACATACACTGCACTTAAACATACAAAACATGAACAAAGAGACACCAATGGAACTTCCTGGCATGAAGCCAGCTCCATAATTTTCCAGCTAGAACTTTTATACAAGCTGAAGGCCATTTACTGTAAAACTGGAGCAAGATGAGGCAGACTTGAATGAAGATGCTTATCATTTAAACAGACTTTTGACTGAGGAAAACAATATACATTGTACCAGGCATCTAGTATTTTAATCCAAAGTTTAAGAAACTGGTCATCTGAACAAATCCAAAAGGATTAAAAAAGACTGCTTTCTAGTTAAAAACCCTGACCCAAGTCCACCTACTGTAACTCTAAAGCTATAGCATCTGCTTTCACCAAAAGATATCTAATAAAAACTACTGTTTTAACATACTATAGAACCAAAGGTCAGAAACATGTTAGGGACACACTGGGCATCACAATGAATAGGGACAAACAAGAACAGCTGGTTCTTACCTAAAGAACATGTAAGCTACCACACAAACAAGAATTTAATAATTCAGAAAGGGCAGTGGGATTGGGTGGAGGGGGAGGGAAACAAGCACAAATACTCCATTAGTAAACAAAATTCCAAAAGTATTATAAAATCAGCACTATATACGGAAGATAAATAAAGCCTGAAGAACCTACTTTTGACATTATGTTGTCTTTTTCACATCTTTTCTACTAATAGATTTAGAAGAGACACTTACCGGCTAACCTGCCACAAGTATATCAATAAAACTTCTTTCAGCAACACTAGTAGAGGCAGTGTGCTTCATGTCACATACAAAACCAAACTAATACAAATACTCTTTCATCCTATACAATGCTAAGGCAAAATCAGTGAGTCACTAGCCACTGTAGGAAAAAAGTAGGAACAGACTTTTAGTTGGGCCTCTTGTGATAGGACAAGAGATAACAGTTTTAAACTAAAAGGGAAGATTCAGACTAGATATAAGGGAGAACTTTTTTACAGTGAGGGTGGTAAAACCCTGGAAGAAACTGCCCAGAGAGGTAGTAGATGCCCCACCCCAGAAAACATTCAAGGGCAGGTGAAATGGGGCTCTGAGCAACCTGATCTACTTGAAGATGCACCTGATCATTGCAGGGGGGTTGGACTAGGAGACCTTTAAAGCTTACTTCCCAAACTATTCTATCGTATTGTTTGGGAAAACCAATTTTCAATAGTAAACCATAAATAAATTTGACTCTTTAAATGTTAGTTTCTATTAATCAAGATATTAAGCTTCCCATCTGAACAGCTATAGAACAGCTCAACAGAAACTCATGGAACCATAGAACAGTGTGGTGTGGAAAGCACCTGAAGCTGATATAGTGTCAACCCCCTTCCAAGGGCAGGAAGAACACCTTCCACTAGACCAGGTTGCTTAAGGCCCTCATGGCCAACCTGGCCTCATCTTTTTTTTATCAAATAAATCCTATTTATTGAAAATACTAATTCATCTAACAATAAAACCTATCTCTGGAAAATTGCCACCCAAAGACAGATTTGATGGAAAGACAGAAAGATACAACTAAAATTCCATATTCCTCATGTAAGAAGTTAATAACCAAAAAAATCACTACCTCTCGTAATGACAAGCCTACTCGATTGCTACACTACAGAAAGCAAGCTTGTGAAATATTCATGAGAAAACCCCTAAATACTTCAATTAAAAAACAGAATTTAACCTGATATCAAAAGACAAGCAAGCTCACTAAGACAAGTTAATTTCTATGTCACCGTTTACTGCATTATTACTATTAAAATTTTCCACTCCATGCAAGCTACTAAAGCAAAAAGTCAAAGGCTTACTGCTCACACCAAGAAAAAAGCAACTCAGAAGGCACTGCCTCTTGGAGAGACAAACCAGATCCATAAATAAGCTTTCCCCACATTAAGCAACAAATCCATTAACAGATTTTCTCGTATCAAAACATAGTGTTTTCTACAGAAATCTACACTTACTGCTACTTCAGTGTTTTACTCTTGCTTTGAATGAACACAGACCCTTTGAGCAAATACAAGCTCTTCTAAGCAGAGGAACTTATTTTGGCTGGAAGTCTCAACGCCACCAGGATCTCATGATTTAGACAGGTGGGTGAGTCCAAAATAGGTACCAAGTAGATAACTGAAACTGAAAGTTAATTTTCTTCTTAGCCTGGGTAAATACGTGTACAAACTTCAAGTCAAACTTAACTCCAGTAGCTGAGGAAGAAAAAATGAAAATTATTAAGGCAAACATCATTTTTAGCTTCTTCCAAATATGTAGGGCATTTATCAAATACATCAGGCAAAGGATTTTTCTAAATTACTTATAAAAGCCTCATTCTTACTTGTCAGAAGATAAAAAGCGGAAGAACTCAGTATTTGAGAAACTTAGGTTAGATAAGTAGATTCTTTTTTGTTTTAACTTGTGAGCAGTAACAATTTTCAGAAACTGTATTAAAAATATGGGATGTCAAGTTGTTAAATCTGTTCTTCAATAGACTTTCTCATTACTACCTGTCAAACCCATGAAACGGGAGAAGCTAAGCATGCAACAGGGTACTGTATAAACAAGCACACCATTTTAAGTCTTTCCATTAATACTTGAACAAAAACGGCATCTGCTAGGTCTCAGACCTCCTGAAACAGTAAGACAAAGACTGATGTCATTTTGCATTTGCACATGACCCATCTGAAAAGTGCTTTCGTTTTCTTATCAGTCTTACTGGAAGAAAATTAAGTTATCAAATAAACAGATAATGTAAGGAACACAGACAGAAAATTCCTCATCAGTCACAGCAGAAGAGAACAAATGTGGGAATTTTTACAAGCAGTACCACAACACCTAAATTCACACTGAAGATTTATGCATGTCTGACAGTACACTAAGAAACAAAAATTACTTATGAATGGTTACTTATGTTTGCAAGTTCACATGAAATATTAGCAAGTCCTAAAGTACTTTGTGCAAAAACACAGACAATGATGGCAGAGTAAAATACTTAAGTCTCCTAAAAATCTGTAACATAAGAAAAACATCACATTACCCTAAATATTCACAGTTCACACGTACCAAAATAAAAGTTAGAAATTAAATGTAACTCTATAATGATTATTTGTTCCATACTGAAAAATCACCTGAAGTAGCATCCTTGATACACGTAAAAACATAATCCTAAAATGGTCACAAAATATTTACAATCTAAAAATACCTTATTCTACAAAATTTTGGTTTACATATACAAACACATAATATGCTACAAAAAGATGGCTTAAGTTCTGCATTGATTTTTATATAATGTCTTTTCATACTAAAAGCAGATATGACACTTATAATAGTTTTTATATGTGGCAATGTAATTAAAGGCTAAAAGTAATTCCTTTAGCTAATTAATATTAGAAAATACAATGTGAACATTTTAGCACCTGTTAAGGAATTGCTATTCTTGCCAAAGGCAAGAAATTTAGTATCTAAAACACTGATGCACACAAGAAATGCAAGATTTAAGTACGTGGCTACTGATACATATCACTGCAATCCTGCAAAAATAAAAAAAAATAGCGCTAATGCCAAACTAAGACCACCCAGAAAGCCACAATCTGTGCCTTTATAAACTGCTCGCTCAAAGGCTTAGTCTATGCTGCTTTATGCACAGGAAGAAACTTGATCACTAAAGTAAAACCACTGCCAAGAAAGCAGGAATGTGTGATCAGGTGGGTTTTGTGGGTTATTTTTCTTTTTTTAGTTCTACATTTAACGCTCTGCTTTCTGCAAACTAGCTTTACCTTAAAAGACTTTAAAAGCGTCAAACATTAACTACTTCCGCAAGTATGTATGCTGGATTGCAACAAGGAGATAATTCGTCTCTCCTATCCAAGCTCTACAGAAGAGCTTTAATAAAGCAGCTTAGCTTTATAGCAGTTTGTTAAGCAACACTTTATTCACACAATCTCAAAAAAATTTCACCACCATCAGCTTCATTACGTACTACATTGACTAGGCTGCCAAGTTAAAATAACAAACTTTCAGTAGTAGTAGAAAACAGACCAAATTTGAAAAGATCCTCAGAAATGCTTATTAATTTATTATTGAAAATCTACCTTAGCTTAGTTTAGTTTTGAATACGGTATTCTGCATTCAGTGAGAATTCAAACTTCTAACAGAACAAGGGCTTGTGAGCATCATGGAATTGAACAAAACAGAACAACAAAAAAATCAATCCAGTCACTTAAAAGCCAAGTGCAAAAAACTACTCCTGAATTACAAAGTCCTCAGAAATCTGACAGTCTCGTTTCAAAAACATCTATTACTCAGCTTGCAAGCAAATGTAGAAGTGAGGAGTAGAATACGCCACAGTAAGCTCCACATAAAGAAATGGGAAGCTACATTTATGAAGTGCTCCAAAGGACAAAACTCTTAGAAGACAGAATAAACACGTCTGGGGCTTTTAGTTTCGTTTTGGTGCTGTGAGGTGGGTGGGGTTTTCCCTTCCTCAATGAAATTTCTGAGATTCCTGAAGTTATGAACATTGCTGTTGTTTTGGGATGTGCTTTTTTAGTCCCTTCTTCTCATCTGTCTTACAGCTTTTGATCCAAGTACACAACAATCTCTGCTATTGAGGAAATTTCACTGCTTTTGTAGCTGTCACTATGCTGATACTTCCGCAAATAAAGGATACTTCAGCAGCAGCACTTCTGTGTAAGAAAAATTAAAGGAAACCAGAACAACATCTAGAAATAGTTCTTGAAAAGATTAGTTGTCAGAAAAATTAAGTACTTCACAAAGTCAAACATGAAAGAACATTAAGCATTCAGAGGCCGAAATGGATGAACTCACAAGAAACAGTTCCTTTATGTATATATATGTCCTAATTACACTTGAAAAGGGGTGTTTCCTGGGAGGTAAGAGGACTTGAATATCCAAAGATCTCAACTCACTCTTTACACCATCTGTAAGAAGAGCTGTAAACTACAGGCCAGTATCACAGGTGTTGTTTCATTAAGTAAAATATCCACTTGACACTATTTCCAGTGTTACTACAGAATTAAATCTGTGCATCATAAAACTAAGACTGCAACTCACACATTTTGGTAATGAAAACCATTATGAATACATGAAAACTATTTTAATAAACTAAATCCAAATCACTCTCTTTTCACTCTTTTAAGCCGGTGACATACTAAAGAATGAGAATAAAAGTGAATAGATAAATAAAATACAGGTGAATAGAAGTCTTTTCTGAAGCAGGAATTATCTGGTAAAAAGGCTCTGACTGAGATTTAACAATGTAAACCTACATAAGCCATTCACAACTGGAGAGTAACCATTCTACAGTTTGAATTATTAATGTACTATTAGCACTCAGAAGTACTTTAATATTGTAGCTGCTTAAAAAGAAAACATTGCTTCCACTTTCTATTAGCAAGCTCCTCTTTCAGCAAGTAGTATATATGCAAAATAAAAATCAGCAAAACATTGTAGTAAAATATGTTTCCCAGTTAAGACATTGTGAAATCAGTATATATATACATTGAGCTGTAACAACAGATTTCAATTAACCGACTTCTACAAAGCAAGGGAAAAACCCCACCCCGTATGAAAGCGTTTATTAATAACTTATATACTAGAGACCACACAACTAAACTAATAAATTGCTCAGGTATTACTGGGCTGCCCATTAGATTAGCAATCAATGCAATCAAATTTTTAAGGTACAAGATCACCATGAACAAGAATGCTTCAGGAAGAGAAACCCCCAAGCAGAAAATATTAACAACTGTAACTAAACCAAGTAAATGGCAACTGCATTACATGATTACAATGTATTTTTCCAAAGTAGTTACACTGAAAAATCAAAGTTTAACAAGAAAAGATACAAACAGAAACTTGAAATAGGAAAGCCCTGCAGCCTCATATGAGAAGTTCCATGGTTGTCTGCACTTACCATTTATGTTCTTCTTTTAAACTGAACAGTAAAAAGGCATAAGTGAAGGAAGCTTAATTTTCAAAGCTTTTAAGAAACAAAAACACGGATTAGAAACAATTATTATTTTCCTTCTAAATATATGGTTGCCAGAAGACTTTCGTATGTTATAAGGATTACGCCAAAATATTTTATCAAGGCCTGAAATGGTAAAAACTATCCACCAGTATTAAAAAAAAAAATGCAATTTTCACCAAGAGGCAACTTTAGAACCCTTAAAACAGAATTTTTCAGTGTATGTACAACGGTAATCTGAGACTAGAAGTAAACAGATGGAGTCTGTTCACACTAAACAAGTATTAGGGAGAACAAATTAAAGCAACATAGTTGTGTAAGAAATTTTACTAAATTTAAAAAATAATTGATGTTTCATTTTGCAGCCTCCAGAAGTGGTTTATAATTCTCTGCTGCAAAATGCAAAGCCCTTCTCAATTCCCATTCGCACTATACAACTAAATATAATTATAATAAACACCCATAAAATTGATAGGCCATGTTTGGAGTTACATGGCTGATCTTATTAGAAACAGATGCTAAAGAAAGTAAACACATCAATTCCAATTTTGTTTCAATTCTTCCCCTTCGAACGTTCAAAGGACATGAGAAGTAAAATATAAGTCAACACATGACCAGAACACTAAGGACTAGCCTGAGGACTAGAGGAAACTTTCAGTTTTAAATCATTGTATATGCCACTTCAACTTCACATGACATTAAAAAACAACACCTGTACTGTATTTCCTTATATAACTTATAACAATCTTGGTAGGGTTGTCACTGTACAGCTACTTCTATATATTTTTGCAGTGTATTATTTAGTTCCAGAGAAACACGCACTTCCAGTATTGAAACTCAGTGGGAAAGCTACATTCTCTCAAAATATTTTTCCATCTTCACTCTTCCAGAAAAGAATTTCACCATATAAGTTACAAAAATTATACATATTGTTTAATGTGCTTTCCATTTGAATCATCCCTCTTTCCTTTTTAAACAGAATTTTTGCCATGTCTAGCACCACCAAGTTTCTATTCACATAGAGTTTGGCATCCAGAGATGCAGATAAGCACAAGGATGGCCAACTGCAGAAAGTAATTCAAGCACAGAGGCTAAGTAACATTATCGCAAGACAGCTGCAAGAAGAAAAACAGAAGACTGCTGCGGCAAACATTATCTAGCTTTTCCCAGCAGACAAGCTGCACAATAGAGGCCATGATCTCCTAACAGCAACAGCATCTGAGGGAGCTACTGCCACTTCAAGCCTGTAGGATGGCTCCCTCACTTCCCCTTTTTTCCGCAGCTCTCTGTAGCAAGTAGCATGGGGTCTCACAGATCAGCCACAGAAGATTTTTGACAGGTAGCTTATAGTGTCACAAAGTCAAGCCACCCCAAAAGATGCTACATGAAGATATTACACCGGAATGAAATTTCGTATTTGGTACTAGAGACATCACAACCACTTAAATGCTATTTCTAAGTTACATCAGACAACTGTTACATGCTATTTCACCAAGTATGTTTAAAAATTACGTAGGAACACACTAAAGGCCATGACAAATTTTGATCTTCATCACACCAAAGAAAAGACATATTGAAAGCAAGTTTCTTTTACAGTGTGAGCACATACGGAATAAATGATAGATTGTTTTCAGCCAAATCAACCGATAGCTGTTAGTAATGTCAAAGGAACAATTTTGTTTCTTCTCCCTCATCTTTATTAAGAACACTAAGGGGAGAAGATGGGGGACAGGAGGAGATGTCCTTATGAGAACAGGAAATATCTTATTTTTTAACTTCTCTTAGGATGTCTCAGAAAATAATCTTCTCAACTCTACAGAAAATATTGTGGTATAGAATTTAAAGAAAGTATTTCTTCCACAAAACACAAAATCAGAAAGTAGCTGAGAAACCAGCAGCTTATTTTTATGTATCAAGCTGCACCTGTGAAAGGGAGCAAAATTCCCTCCTGCAGACTTCAACGCTCTCTGTTACAAGAGCACACTGTGTGGACCACTTATTGCTTCCTCACTAAGAACAGCTGTTAACAGTAAAAAGTATTCTTCCCATATGAAACTAAAGCATTCATCATACAGTCTATGTTCATTTAAATGCTGGGGGGGGGAGATGGATGATAAAAAAATCATACCCTTAACCAAAATAGGTCATGAAAATTTAGAAGCTGACTCCTCTGACACCACCACTTTGCTAGCTCTGCAAGGAAGGTGAGTCTTCAGAAGCAGAACACAGCTAGAATACTAATATAAGTAGTGTAGAAATTATAGCAGAGTGCAATTTTTGTGGGTTTTTTTCATCATTTCTTATCTTTTGGTATCCTTTAGTGAAGATTTTGAGGTTTTACTCATCCAATTTTAGAGTAGAGTCATAGGAGACAGTGATTTTAGGCTCTATACAAAGTTAACACTGCCCACATTGTTTCTGAAGTACACTATTCCGAAGCTTGCTTGAATTACTTGCTTTGGTTTATGCCCAACAGCCTGAACTGGTTTAAAATTTAAAACTTCAGTTAAACTAGAGCACCTCTTCATGGAAACATCATTTACTCCCATGGATTCCCACCTAGAAAAATTATTTATTTTACTGGAAAAATTTTTTTCTCAAACAAAAAAGGCAAATTATTATGTGAACCCAAGTGAAGAAGTATTGTATCACCAGCTTGTAGGAAAAATAACTACTAAATTTGTAGCACCTCACTCATGAGAACAAGGGAATATTGAAGGAAAAAAATCAACAAGAAGGTGGCAGCTCAATAGCTACTACATAGCTACAATTTTTACAAATTCTTTTAACAATTCACACTCCTGCCACAGAATTTTACTTACATTGTCCATGAAATTTGGTTTGAATCCTCCCTCCTGCTGTCGTCGTAATTCCTCCTGCTCTCTCTGCCGCATCATCTCTTCTTCACGACGTCGATGTTCTTCCTCATGTCTAGAATGGTTTTTAAAAACTATGTCAACTTGAACTCTTGACCTGTTCAAGTTTGTACTCAGCCTCAGGAGGTAAGATCAACCATATAAAAAAACCTCGACATTTCTTTTTTTAAGATTGTGTAAGGCACTAGTCTACTCCACCTGATGGGTTTGAATACTATTTAAGTGTTTATGTCTTTTTTAACTGGAATACTGGTAAATACCAATATATTCTATAACTCTTGTTCTAGCTACATACTGGATGGCAAGTTAAAACATTCCAGTTTATAACAAATCCCTATGAACTGAAACATTTTGATACTGCCAAAAGACATATTTCTAATTCGAGAGGTGTTTGTGGGTTTTTTTCTCATCTACATTTCTTGTGATACTTAACATCAAAAATGTAAACTCAGTCAACATGATACTATGTCTATTATCTTGAACTTTAGCACAGGCATGAAAACAAGTATTTGTATGAATCAATCTTGAAGAAAAAATTGTTTGCAACATACCAGAATGTTATGTTCCCTTAATATACCACAATATCAAGTGAAAATGCCCCCAAAAAGTCTCATTACAGACTTTAAATTTGCACTACTACTATGCCACATGCCCATAAATCTCAGAAGCATGTTTGTATCTATTATAGCTATGCTTCAATCACAAGGTTAAAATAAACACTGTGAGACAAAAAAAAACAAAACAAAAAAACCCACATCATTTCTCCACTACTTATACAGCTCAGAAATTTACAACAGAACTAGCAGAGCTAAAATAAACTAAAAACTTCAGAAATACTTGAAAGCATTCTTTTATATTAGTCAAAATGATCACTTTTCAAGAACACTGAAAGAATCATCATGTACTATGCTTTCCACAAGCAGCTTTTTACCAGCAGAAACATTTTTATTTGACATCAAAAGCAAGCTCTACAAGCTAGAGGGGATCTAAATTCATGCAAGCCTACAGTAGCTGCAGGCCACACCTTCGCACAGTAAAAGACAAAATACCTCATTTGGATCTGCTTGCGTTTCTGAAGTTCTTGATTTCGAAGTTCTTCCAAACGCCTCAATTCTTCTTGACGTCGCATGAGATCTAACATGATTAAAAATGCAATAAAGATAAAAGCTGCCAGTCAACAATGTAGAAAAACAAAAAATTGCTGTTACTGTCAGATTACAGTTCTAACGTTCAATTTTAAAGCAATTTCTAGCTTCTTCCCATAAAGCTATGTCTAGTAGCATATGAAGAAAACACACTGAATCCATAGCTCACAAGCACAAATAGGCAAAGCCTACAAAACAGATTGGAGAAACAGAAACCTGAAATCCTCAAACAAAGAAAAGGAGAAAAAACTTTAAATCTCTTAATCACATACTGGTTTCACATCTAGGGCAAGGAATCAATTTTCTCACAATGCTGTGTACCACTAAAGTCACACTAACATGAAAACTAGCAAATATATAGGAGCTTACACGCTCCACTACCTACTGCAGACCACTGCATGACATGCATCAGAAAGAAATGATATGAAATGCAGGTGCATGTAATACAAGCTTGCATGACTGCTAAGAGCAATTTATAAATGACTAATCTTTTAACATTACTAGAAAGGAACAGCTGTACCCTCTTCAAAATTCAAAACCACTTAAAATACACATAAAAAGCAGGGTGCAACTAATAGTCATTACTTTTCTTTACTCGTTTCGGCCCAGCCACATTACTGACTTCACCCTGGAAACGTGTATTTCATTCAATGAATAATAATTGTACCTTTTGTTAGAAAGCAGCATCTTGCCTTTTCTATCTTCGTAGGATACTGGCCACATGACATTATTTATAGACACAAAGAGGAATATTCACCTATACCACCTATTTTATGCCTTTATTCAACTGAATTATTCACACATTTCTCTATGCATTTCTTCACTGTATTAATTAAACCATCTCATTATAGCTATGCAGATTGCTTTCCTCAAACTAGCATCAGCATGTATCATTATTTACGTATTATAACTTAGCTATTTACTTTAATACTCAAAACAACTATAATGACCAGTACGTTTCATCAAAATGGCATGGATTTGTTTTCTTTTCTACTAATTAAGACTATCAGATTTTCACTCTCACAGCACTCTTACTGACACTAGAAGTCCTTTCTCAAGCACATTTTGCAGGCTTCTTTTTCAAATCTCTTCTATAAAATAAACGCATTTCACACTTCAACAGAATATGATTACATTGAAGATGCATTCAAATCACAAAGTCCAAGAGCAGCTTCATTCCAACTGTGCTTGTCATAGAAGGCTCCGCCACTGTTAATCCTGACAGAAGTGCCACAACCACATGTTTATTTCAGTGGTGGGTTTATGGGTTTGTGTTTTGGTTTTTTGTGTTTTGGGTTTTTGTTTATTCGGTTTTTTGGTGGTGTTGTTGTTGGTTTTGTTTGTTTTCAAGTAACCTTTAGATTATTTCAGAGTACAAATGCACTATGTTCTTTTAAAATTAACCTTTAGGCTGTCTCAGGGTACTTCTGAGATCAAGAACTGACCTGTCCTATGCTCAATATTGCCCCCTGTGGGGGAAAAAAAAAACCCAACTGTTTCCTTTCTGGTTCTTTGCTCTTTCAAATTTATTCAGCTTTCCCTTTTTCTTGGGCTAATACACTGACACAGGATCTCCTACTTTCTCTCTACCACTAATTGATACAAATTTGTCATGCTCTCCCTTATTCTTGACATATAGAGTCCTACTCTTGGGGGTCTTTTTCCACAGCACAGCTCTTCCTACTTTTCCTGAAAGTATTAGCATTTTAAAGCTCAACATACCAATTTATGATCCAGTACCATTTGACAATACCAAAATCTTGGCACAAAGCCTTACTAGCCAGATGAAAATATACATCTATAAGACTGGGCTATGCAGAAAGCCATTCATATTATCAGGTCCGCAATAATAGTAATTCTGGACTGAAATGTTGGACATGGCCCCCATCCCTGAACAGA
Organism: Psilopsiagon aymara; assembly: GCA_024733675.1. Classification (NCBI taxonomy): domain Eukaryota; kingdom Metazoa; phylum Chordata; class Aves; order Psittaciformes; family Psittacidae; genus Psilopsiagon; species Psilopsiagon aymara. The sequence continues at coordinate 19,712 of JANRGW010052817.1, forward strand.
AAAAAAACGCACTAAAGCAGCTGGGGAGGGGGGAAGCATTGTAAATTTTCTGTGCTTTCCTGGGCATCCAACAGGGACGAGGTCTTCATTTTATCCTCAACCTTCTGTACAGCAGAAGGCAGAAGGTGAAAGCATACTCTGACCTCTGAAGTCAACCACAAGCAAGAATTCCAATCCCCAAAAGATTAAGTTGGTTTAGCTGCTGATTTTTTAGGTTCTAAAAATGGAAAACAAATGGCCAGCTTTCATAGAACCAATAAAGAATGAAGCATCTGACTAAAATCAGTTACGCTTTCCAGTATTTTCATACACTATTTAACCACCATTATGAGAGAGTATTTACAAAAGTCTGAGGCATACCACTTAATACATAGATCAGAAACATCATGCCAATTTACTTACACATGGAAACACGTATTCTGCTTTACAAATTACTTCTGACTCAAATCTGTCAAAACATGACACTTAAAAGGAAACATTACACATATCAGAAGAATGAAGTCTACCTTCAATATTAATACCACACAAGAACTGAGTACTTAAGCAAACATGTTCAAGTTCTACAAACTCTCATAAAGCAATTTCTATAAAGCCCTTACCTGCAGGAGTAGATGGAATATAGTCCGCTCACCCTTCCCATCTTTCCAACAACTGACAATTACTGTATTGCGTTTCACATTTCAGAATAACTACTTCAATACACCCTTAAATCTGTGGTTTGTGCATCAGGTATACAAAAACCAGTAATTCTAGGTTCTGATGTCTCAAAACCATCAACTGCATCTTTCTTAAAAACCCTCTAATGCACTTTCATTACTATAATTAATATTCTTGGCATGGTCTGAACTTATACCTGGAGACACAGTTCAGACCACCAAGAGTTAGAAGCAGCTCATCTCTGAAAATAAAAACAAGAGAAAAAAAAACCCTCTAATCTCCAACACATTGAATCTGAAGAGTTGACAAGATTAAACAGAAAGAATATTTACTAACCCCTAAAGCCTGGCAAACGAAACATCTGCAGGTGAATAACCAGAAATCTAGTTATCTGAATAAAATTCCAAGTTATCTGGTACCAAAGAGAAGTACTCTGATACTTTAAAATAAATAAATAAATAAAATTCCATATTCTTTCTACACTAACAAAGAGCACATTTCTTCACTGGAATACCAGCTCCAAAAGTATTCACATTCTAGTGGCTCTTTAACAGAAGCAGTAATTCCCTTCCTTTGCCTCATAAAAGTGGAGCTTAACAGATACGCAAATAAATGAGTATTTTTTTCTTCACACTGTTCTTAAAAGAAACCCTAACATCCACAAATCATACCTAAGCTGTTCTCTCATTTTTTACCATCAAGGCCTTTTCTATCTTCATGAACAGGCCACTGCCATCTTGTCTCAGCGTAAAACATGAGTACGGCATAATTTAAGAAAAAGCCATCCCTAATCTGGCTGTCAAGTAAAGGCAACAGGTGGACAAATTCTGAAAAAACTGAAGAGTGTAAGTTAGTATCTGTCACTGACAAACATTAACAATTTGTTAAGTCAATGTGAATTTATCCAACCTATATTTTCAGCACTAAGCCATCTTTTCCAGTATCAAACTTATGACCAAAATTTAAAATGTGTCCAATTGAAAGGGAGGGGGCCTGTACTGTGTATTACAGGCACTGTTGTCATATCACATTAATATCCACATTCACCACCCGTAAGATAAAACTATCCTTCACATACAAGCCAATAAACATTTTTCGCTTGGAAAATAAACCAAGAATCAACTTGTCAGTTGCCATTTCAGGTGCTGCAATAACTATTTAGCATTTCAAATCAGTTTTTAATTTTACTATGCTCTGTATTTTTTCTTTATGTAAGATTTTTTTTCCACACTAAAAGCAAGCATGCCTGTTTAGGGAAACCAGGCTAACTTCCTCCTCATGACAACTTTAAGTTCCCATGGATTTAAGAATACTATATTAAAAAAAGAAATTCCTCCTTTAAATTTCTTGCCCAGTTATGAAAATGTTTTAAAGGAGATTTTAAAGGACTGTGTTTACATTCAATATATCCAAGCATTTAGGTTTTTTAATGCCACCAACCTAGTGAATGCACTAATCCAGCTGAGTTTTTCAACATAACATTCAAGTCAGCAGAAAAATTAAGATACACAGGGAAGTCATACTACCAACAAAAATGCCATTTCTTAAAAGTAAGCATTAAAACCAAATAATTGTAGCAGACAGCTTTTATGAGCTACCGGGGTTTAAGTTTTGAAATGCATCCACTACAAGTTCAAATCCTTTATAATGACAAGGGACTTTTATTCAGGCTATCAAGCTAATTATTGTCTTATGATCTAAACTTTAGGGGCAAGATTATTTTTTTTTTAGGTAGTTATGACCCAAAAAAAACCAACCAAAACAAAACAAAAAAAAAAAAACCAAACAAGCAAAAAAATCAACCTCCACAACACAAACCTTCAGTGTTTCACTCATGTAACAGACCTTGAAATCCTTCCTGATACATCTGCAATTCTGTATTATTTAAATACATTTAAATCTGTATTTAAACTTTATCGCTCAAGTCTTGCAATTTAACAATTCCACAGAGGGAATTAAAAATCAAGCAGTAGTTCAACAGTTCTAAACTGGAAACCAGTGCTTGCATGTCTACAGCATTTCAGGAAAAATGTGCTTTGGGTAGAACGTTAACAAGCACAAAACAGCAGATACTCGCCCTGTTACTCTGCCCAAGAAACACAAGCTTCGCACAGCTCCATTCTTAAAGGCAGGGCTTGAAAGCAATTCCCAGAAAACTTCTTCCCTGACAACACTAGCAGAAGGCAAGATGCCCAAACAATTACAAAAGAGGATACATGATCTTAAAATTTCAAGAGCGACTGAAATTCATGGCAACTGTGAGCTATTTTAAGCTGCTACATACATATAATACTACACACACACTAGACTCTTCAGCTGGGTCTCAAATGGAAAAAGAAATAGCGTTAGCTACTGGAAGATTTGAAATTATATCTGAGATGCACAGAAGAGCCAAAAGAAGTATGAGCTATTATTTTATTTTTTCCTGAACACAGCCCATAAAAAGTACTTGGTCCTATCTAGCAACACCAAAAACATTGATTTTACTGATAGGTGTGAAACTACCATTCAATTTCTTTAAACTAGTTAACACTATAAATTTAAGTAAAGAATGGACCTAGACAATCCCCTCTTACTCAGTTTCCTAACCCTTCTCTGCAAATCATCAAGGAATATGTGCAAGGAGATATACGGCTTCTTTTTCTCAGTTCAATGCATTTAATAAAAGAGCATCTGACAAAATACCTAAGTTTAACATATAGCTCAATATACTACACAAAGAAAATCTGTGACAAAACAAAATTAATACTAATAGATTATCTGATTTTACCTTGCCTCATCAGCATTAGCTGATGCTCATGTCTAGCTGCTTCCATTTCTGCCTCTAGTTTCTCTTTGGCTTCTCTAATGTTCCTGTCAACCTGTTCACGCTGTTGCTTTTCCATCTCATCAAGAGCCTTCCACCGTGAAGCATACTCAAACTCAAATGTTCCAGGCTGAGCAAAACGTGGAGGCTGTTCTCTTTCCCTAATAAAAATTTTGCAGTTAAAATGTACAGAAGGACACATTTAGATCAACAGCTGTAACAGCCAAAGAATCTATAAACAATCATTTCAAGCGTAGGTCTGACTTTAAATCAACCTGCCAGATGACTACATTCGAAACCAGCAAAAGCTTAATTCAGTTGGAATTTTCCAAATACAGACCTGTTTATGTAGTTTTAAGGTAAAAATTCATGTCTACATCAGTGCAAAATACTACAGTGCAACATAAGATTAACTGTGTTTGGCTTTCTAAAGCAAGCAGTCAATTCATAAACCAGTTACTTAAATAAAGCTTACTAGGCAGCTCAGAGTATTAGCCAGGATCTCAAACCATTAAAAGGTGACAACATTTTATGAAGGTGTCATTTATTTATGAATGTGAACACTTTAGAATGTGAAATTCTAACACTAATATTGCAATGAACGGTGACACATTTTTTTAAAAGTGGTATTCTACAGCCTCACCAAAAGAGGCTTTTTACTTTCAAGCAACCTGACTTCTAAATGGTAATCAAACTTCAGTATTAAACAATATCACTAGGTAGAAGCTAAGTCACCCAATGATCTAGACTCACTTCCTCATGCCACACTCAAAAGCTTTATCTGAACTGTGGAAGCTGCCAAGATTTATGCTCCGCTAACTCTACAAACAGTTAAGGAGCTATTCAGAGAACATAAAATTTGTGTGTATACAAATCTCTGGAGGATTAGATCACAGCCCTAATCCATAAAGGACTTGTTGCTTTGCTGACAAGCTCCAACTGATTTCAGTGTAGGCTGGGATTATATCTACTTTAGTAGATGCACAGAATGTTAAATCAACAAGTCTGAATGATTAAAAAATACTGGCAAAATCCTATTTAATCATTTGACGCAAAACAGCAAAACACACTTCCTGCTGCATAAACTCAATACTAGAAATTAGCATCTGCTTACCATGGTAACTAAATTCATCAATCACATTTTATAAAATAAAGCTAAACACGACTTACTTGTGATACTGTTGTGTTTTTTGCATAAGCTTCTCTGGGAGCCCATCTTCATCATCAAATTGCTCCATTGGCTCTACAACAACAGGTCGAGGTGTTCTGGAAGACATTTTCAATTTAATAATTTAATCATAAACGAGGAAGTTAGTTATTTTAGTATTTTGAGGAAACACTTCAGAAAGCTAGTAAGTTAACTGTAATTCTTGTCTTCCAAATTCTTCTTAAATCACAGAATTTATATTTATATTAATCCTGATTTTAAAGAATGATCTTTTAAAATGATTGTTTCTATGCTCAAAACCAGGTCTTCGGCCTAGAAACCACATTTACTTGCTGCAGTTCTGTTTGCTTCAAAGCAAAGATTTTCCAAAAATCTCAAAACCACTTACAAACAATTACAAGATATTTAGGAGGGAACTACCTTTTTGTTTTCATCACTGAGACAACGCACGGGCCATTGTGATAAATGAATTGCTCGAAAACGGATAAATAGCTCACAGCCATGATCATGCTGGAAAGTACCAAACAAACTCAGAATAGAGCAACACAACCTATTCTTACTTCCACAGAATATTAAAAATTACATTTCGAAGTTACTCAACAATTGAAAACAGACTGATAATCTGGCATTAATATTCCAGTGATAACGAGAAAAATATTTCTGCTTAAGTTACTTAAAACTCATTCTTTGAACCATCATACTCTCACAAGTAAGAATCCTAATTTACCTATGAAAACACCTTCCCTGAATTCTTATTATCTGTAGCAATCAGAGGCAAGTATCAGCAGTACTGCCAAGGACAACAGTATAAGGATCCTGAACTGTGTAAAACATCTCTTCATCAGTCTTGGGAGCAAAGTCTATAACATACGCTAAGAACTAAAGACACTGTTTTCAAAATGCCAGTGCTTATTTATTGTGTTCCACACCTTTATTTCACTTCGAAAATCTTTTTGCAGGGAAAAAAAAAATATCTTTTTAGAACATTAACAGCTGAAAAAGAAAACTTTGGGCATAGCATGCAGATTAAAAAGATGAAGCCTGGAATCACAGAACACAAGTCTGCAACTATTTTTCCTGATGTTATCTGCATGGCAACTGCTGGCAGTTGTTATTTAAATGTAACTCAACTGTGGTGTTAATGAGTTATGACGGAAACCAAGAATTTTGAATCGTTAATGTTCCCAATGTCTAGCTTCTTTTTCCCTGCCCCATCTCTCATGCCAAGAACAGCATTCATGTAACTCTCAACTAAATCAGTTCCCTTGTTTGGCTCACCATGCTTCTATACAAATACTAATGCCAAGAAAACTCAGGGGATAAGAACAAATTGCTGGCACCTACCGATAAGAGTAAAGGCGTATTCAGACTGAATTCTCCATGTAGCCACCAGGTCAGTTCAGTGACACACTGAAGATTTATAAGGTTATAAGAGGAGTTTCAGACACTCTTCCCACCTGCAATCTCCTGGCAACATTTTCCCCTGCCTTATCCACTGCTGAACCTGACAGCTCCCACATTAGCAAGCACCTTCATAGACAAAAATGAACCTGCAAAAATAGCTGAATACTTTTCTGTTGTTTCACCAAACACAGGTGGCTTATGGAAGTATCAAAGAGTTTTAAGTGGATGACTGATCAACAGCACAGCCAGAGCAAGAAAAGAAAATTAATTCAAAGTTCCCTAGCCTGATGGCAGCAAGCTTCCATCCTGTGAAAACGCAGCTTTATTTTCCAAAATGAGAATCAGAAAATATTTTTTTTTAAATCCTGAGTATCTATCATTTCACAGAGTCCTTAAGAAAGCAGTTAAAAACGTCACAAATGAATGTCTTAAAGCACAGCAGTTAACAACTCTCTCTGGCATGTACAGAAATAAGAGATGGAAGAAAAGTGCTGTAATTTGCAAGCTTGCTTTCTCTAGAAATAGAAAGTTTCCCAGGGATCACTGCCCTAATTCTCCATAATCTAAGACTTCAATATAAGTCTTTATTTACTAAAAAAAAAAAAAAAAAAAAAACAGAACAGAAAAAAAACACCACAACAGTGTACTTCTGCCTTTCAAGCCACAAATAAAACGTTTGATATAGAAGTAAGTGCAGGAACACCTCCATGAGTTTATAGAAGTATCAGCAGCATAGTGAGTGTGCTGTTTAGCAGCTAATTACTGTGATCAGGAAGAGCGCAATCAATGAAAACACGCCTCAGTACAAAAAGCCCTAGCATACAGAGAAGTAATACTGCATATAAAGGAAAAGCAAAACTTTGCTATCAGAGTCTCATATCATAATTACAAGTCTTATAAGCAGTAAGCAGCAAAATATGGTTTTCCTTACAAAAAAACAACAAACCATCACCCACCAAAAAAGAACGAAACAGGAGCATTTGGTATATTCATGCAAAATATCTTAATTTCTCACCTCATGGCTTTCATAATTTAAAATTAAGAGCTGGGGGATAGCCATGAATGCAGTCTTCTTTCACATCAGAAACACACAAATTCAAATAAAAGCCTGTGAACTTACGTTGTTAGCAAGAATGCCCCATCACTGCATCTTTCTAGAGCTTTCCGCGCTGGAGGTTTTGCTGCAAACTCTACGAAACCTTTTCCTGTAGCTCTGCCACGATCATCTACTACAACAACAGCTCTTTCCACTGGCCCAAACTGAGAGAATGCTTGTTCCAGCAGCTCATTAGAAACCACAGGTGACAAGTTCTTGACTGTTAGGGCAGCTCCATGTGTAGCAAATCGAATTCGAAGTGGTCTGCTCTTCAAAATAGTACCATCAAGTTCCGCCTTTGCTATTTCAGCCAGTGTCCTAGATTCCTTTTTCAGGATTGAAAATAAAATACATCAAGTATTTTTTAAGACAACAGGTAACACTTTTGTGTCAGTGACCCATCCCCCACATCCGAAAAGCAGGGGTTTTTTTCCTTAATTAGCATCAGGATCATTCAACTTCCCCCACCAAAGTCGCTGTCCACTGATGTTAAAAAAAGCCCTTATGATTTATTCTTTAAAAAAAAAGAACAAAACAAAAAAAACCCACACACCACAGGCACAAATTGTTGTAACAGTGTGTTAGACTTAAATTCTCATTATGATGGAGACATTTGTGCTTCTCCATAAAGGCTTTCAGCAGAGTTGAAAGCCTGCTGATTTTTCATATTTACACAAATCTTGATATTCTGCATCCCTGCCTCCACAGAGTAGGAAACAGCATTTTCAAAGAGCAGACTACAGGATCTAAGGTGGTTTTTCTTGGTTTTTTGTTTTTAAATAATAAAAATATCACACTTGTAATGTCAGATCAACTTTCAACAGATGTCCAGATCGAATTTCATCAAAAAATGACTAAATTACCTTTGCTCATGCATTCATTATTCTCACATTTATGGGTTTTCTGCACCCACATCCAAGATACAGTCTGCATCACTAATTGCCTTTTTTCTCATTTCAGAGATCAGCATGTAGCTTGAACTTGCAACTCCTCACATTTAAATTATTCTTTAGATCCTAGCCATTTTCTCCAGAATTCAACTGACTAAACTGTTGTAAAATAACATATTCACTAAACAAAACGGAAAAGCTGCTTATGTAAAAGCTGTAACTACCTTATATTACATACAAAAGTGAGTAGTGACATGTAAATATATCACACTTGCTCCAGAAAATTGCTATTTCAGGATGGGGGATTCTGTGTGTAAAAGATGTATGGCAGAACTCAACAAGCACTTATCTTTCAGATGACCAAGAAGAAAAAGAATTATCCTAACCAGTAAAATATACAGAAAAACCGTAAGTAGAGACGCTCAAAGCATTCTAAAGCTATTCCCAGAACGGTATAAATCACTGCATTCTAGACATGGCAGACATGAAAACTAACCTTGCACACTAAACTGACGGTTAAATACAGTATCATGAGCTTTTCACGATTTCTTTTTTTTTGTATGCTTGAGCACAGCCATTAAGCAGTCTATTACCCTTAAAAAAAAATCTAGTGATCAAGTAATTTAAACAACTCAAGGTCCCATTTCTCTGCAATTCTGAGATTACATGTTCTGATTTCATGATGTGTGAGCAGTGGTACTCCTTAACAATCCTGTCCAATCTTTAAAATTAACTGTTTTCACGGACAAAACCTTTATTCATGCGAAATGTACAGGCTGAAATTTGCTTCTGCACGAAGAAGGATTTTTTTTTTTCCTAGTCCTAAAGTATGATAAGTGCTCTCAGTTAAATTAGGAAAGTCTCTGTACAGGTATTACAAGACCAAAGCAGATCGCGCAGCCGTATCTTCCGCTTACTGGAGAAGCACAGGCTGCAGGAGGGAGTACCCGCGTAGCAGCACGTAAACGGTAACCGGTGGAGCAGCCCTTAAACCAGGCGTGTACTACGCAGTGATGTGGGGACCCGAACGCGAGGGGCTGAGAAGACGGCTCACAATCCAGGCCTTGGGCTCGGATATACGGAGGCAAATAGGGAAGCGGGAGAAGAGGAAGCGAGGAAACGGCTCTAGCAGCAAGGAGAAAAAGAATGAAGGACACTTGCTTTTTTTTTTTTTTAAAAGTCGCCCGCCAAGGAAAGGCGGGGAGTGGTTGGGGGGTGTAGGAAGGGGGAATAACGGGCAGAATTCTCCCACTTGCAAAGGCAGTCCCTGGGTTACGGGTAAGCCACGGCGGCTCGCGCGAATCCTCACCAGGCGAATGAAGCCAAAGCCACGGTCCCGGTTGATGAAGACCTCGCTAGGCTCCCCATAGCGCTCGAAGAGGCGCTTGAAATCTTCTTCTGTGATATCGGTAGGCAGATTCCCCACAAACAGCCTGCAGCGTTGCGTGTAGCTCTTCTCACCAGGTTTGAGAAAGCTTTTGATGTCGATGGTGAACCCAACCTCCTGCTCTTCATCTCCACCTTCTTTGCTCGGCACTAGCGCCATGGCCGCCGCTGCCTCACTCTCTGTTTCTAGGCCCCGCAATCCCTTCAGGTTGCCGCTGCCGCCACCACCGCCCCCCACCATGCCCAGCGGCGCCGCTGGGGAGCTATTCTCGATCCGCACTTGCTTCAAGTTCCTATTCGCTGCCATATTCAGAACTCGCTCCCTCCTCGCTGGCTTTCTCAGGGAACGCGGAGACCCGTCCAGCCACCACAGCCCCCGACCCTCAGCCAGTTCAAAATGGCGCCGCCGCCAACCCCGGCGAGTTGCAGCGTCCCTGAGGCACGCCCCGCCCACCGCCGCGAGCGCGCGCGGCTGCCCCGCCGCTGCTCGTTGCTGACCCGGGGAGGGGGGTGTATGTGTTGTTTGTCGCAGCCGTGGAGCCGCAGTGGCTCCCTGTGCGTCTGGCATCGTTCAGGTGTTGTTCCCTTTCAGTTCCGGCATAGAGGCGGCCCTGCTTCAAGCCGGGAGAGATCGGTCTAGCTGTCGCATACCAGTGGGCTGCACTGCTTGAGAGGGTGATCCGCCCAGAAGATCCCCTGCTGCGCCCTGGTAGCTCGACTCCCTCGGTGTCTGGCCCGCCCGCAACTACATTGTATTAAGGGTCTCGGAAGTGTTGGCGTCCCGCAAGTTTTGCCATGCTTCGTCCCTAGGCGGGGCGACCTGGCGAGTCCCTGGTGCAGTATCTGGTCGGCTGGGGCTGCTTCTGGAGGGCAGACGGGGAAAGAAAAGCCCGAGCACCGCGGAATGGGACGGGAGTGGAGGGACGACCTGCAGGCAGAACGGGGAAATCGTTCACCGAGTGAGATGTGGAGACAAAGCTGAGTGGAGGGCGAGAGACCTTGTTTGTTACATTTGCTACTCACAGAACAATTTCTTACAGGGCAACAGCTTTCCCTATGAAAGTGATTACTTTCTTCTGAGAGGTGCAAAGTCAAGCACTTCTTTCCTTGGGCACCCCTTCTTGTATGTTGGACCACATATGTCGTCTGCAGCATTAAGACTCTTTTCTTTTTTCTTGCCTGCTAGACACCCAGTTCGTTGTTTCGATCTCTGTGCTTCAACCGGCACATGGTTTCTCAGACAAAGAGCTCATCAGTCTGCCTGAGGCCTCATAGAATCCCCCCTCCTGCCTCCGGGGGGGGGGGGGG
>JANRGW010052820.1:0-20786 GCA_024733675.1 Psilopsiagon aymara
GCCACAAGTCAAAAACACAGTGCTGCACCAGCTACTGAGAAGGAGAAAAATGACTGCTACTGCTGAACCCATGACAACATCTTAGGCCAAATTCTGTCTTCAGATAAATATGGAGTGAATCCATATTTTATTTTGAAGATTCATTTTAGAGTTAATAAAGATATAATATCATATGCTGCTTTATTTATTTTACTTACATAAGCACTTACAATGACCCACATACATTCACAGCTGAATTAGCAGGGATGGGTCAGGGAATCCGGTTATGCACAATTTATGAATTCTGGATAGGTCCTCAATTGAATGCTTTGATACATGCAGTCCATGCAGTCTGCCACTGGTCTAATTTTGTCTAGAAATAATAGAAAGCTGTTAAAGCCTGGTGACAATTCGAGCACATGGACCACCATCAGACCTGAAACATAGCCGTGCTGCTTTGGGACAAAATTGAAGTGGAACACTTAACTCCTCTGCTGAAAGTGATCTTGGTGTTTTTTCTAAATTGGTCTTGAAATTATAAAAGGATGGGATGAGACTCAAATGATGCAATGTAGTGACTATCTGGCTGAGCCCTAGAGGTGCCTTTTGAGATCCAGAATTGCCAGATGGATTTCTTCTAGGCAGGACAAGAGGGAGAATGGTCTCACAAGCTTCTTGCTAATGCTGTATTCATTATTGTTATTCTCACCATTTTGGTATTATTATTAGAGCTTTAAACTACATAGATTCTTATAACAATAAATGACGCATTCATTATGTGACACAGTCATTACACTTAATACTACAGTAATTGCTTGTGATGAGATATAACTAACAGAGATACTTCTTGACAACAGGATCTTTTTATTTAAATATTTCATGGTTTTCACCATACATTCTGAGTTGGTGTTATATTAGTTTGAGACACCAGCACTGATTATGCATTTTTTCCTACTTTTCTCAAAACTTTCACTTTTTCCTCACAAGAGTTGAAGGCTACTGATGTCACTTTCTTTGAGCAATTGCACTGGATCCCTTTTACTTTAGATATAATAATTCAGATTCTGATGTTTTTCACATTCCCCTTCCTGCTCCTTCTAAGGGTGTTCCCAAAGGAGCTTAGGATCCAACCAAGTGATTCCCATGAGTTTCATGAGCAGTAGCATGAGACTTGCTTTTCTTTCAAATTCTTCAGGAAATGAGCTTGGAAGTTTGAAGAATTTTGAAAAATCCAGTCTTTCTTTACTTCTAAACTATATTCTACAATTACTAACGTATACATTCAATATTAAAGACGTTAACAGTCACCAGGGTTCTGATCAGATATTTAGAGGCTTGTTTAGAGGTTAAGGACATGGGCAGAAACTCCAAATTGATCCTTGAGGTCCCTTCCAACCTGGTATTCTATGATTCTATGAATCATAGAATCATAGAATAGTTAGGGTTGGAAAGAACCTTAAGATCATCTAGTTCCAATCCCCCTGCCATGGACAGGGACACCTCCCACTTAGCCATGCCACCCAGGGCTCTCTCCAACCTGGCCTTGAACACTGCCAGTGGTGGAGCATTCACAACTTCCCTGGGGAACAGCAGGTCGAGGGAGGTGATCCTTCCCCTCTACTCTGCTCTTGTGAGACCTCTCTTGGGAGTATTGCATACAGTTCTGGTGTCATCAACATAAAAAGGACATGGAACTTTTGGAACAAGTCCAGAGGAGGGCCACAAGTATGATCAGGGGACTGGAGCACCTCCCATATGAAGATAGGCTGAGAAAGTTGGGGCTGCTCAGCCTGGAGAAGAGAAGGCTGCATGGAGACCTCATAGCGGCCTTCCAGCATCTGAAGGGGGGCTATAGGAATGCTGAGGATGGACTATTCATTAGGAACTGTAGTGAGAGGACAAGGGGTAATGGTTCAAACTTAAACAGGGGAAATTTTGATTGGCTATAAGGAAGAATGAGGAAGAAATTCTTTAATGTAATGGTGGTGAGGCACTGGAATGGGAATGCTCCATCGCTGCCGGTTTTCAAGGCCAGGTTGGACATAGCCTTGAGAAACATGGTTTAGACTGATGTGTCCTTGCCCATGGAGGGGGGGGTGGAACTAGATGATCTTAAGGTTCTTTCTAACTCTAACTATTCTATGATTCTAAAACTTCTGCCCAGCCAGCCTCTGTCATTCTCTGATACATGTGAGGTGTTAAAGGAATTGTAATATTTTGCTTATCAAAACCCCAAGTTTCTTAATTCTATGCACCCCAAATCAGATCTCATGGTTCAGATCTTTATCAAATATTAATACCTATTTCAAGAAAGTTTTATTAATAACCTTCCTAACATTTATGAGGAAAATTTGTAAGAGTGGTTACCGTTTCCGCTTCACTTCAGTGCTGTCAGTTTTTATCCTCTCAATCTCTGTTTACACTCACTGCCAATGGTTTTTAGGACACAAAGAAGCAAAAACTTTCTGGTGCTGCCTGTTTGGAGCCTCCTGTGTTCTAGTGTAGCCCACCCTAACCCAGATAAGTGATCTTGCTTACAGCAAAACTAGCTGTAAGCAACGTAATCAATCCTATGTCTCTAAGACTGTAAATATTAATTTCTTGTATGCATTAGTGTGTCCCATAGCTGGGATTGGGAATTACAATTTCTTTTTCTTTAAGGAAAAGGGTTGAGGATGGCAGCCTACCAAGTACCATCCACAGACTGGAAAGATTCAAGAAAATGTCAGCAACAGGGGACGCTGCCAGCTATCTCACTAGAATGGTCTAATCAGTCACTGGATGTCATCCTTAGCTTGGGTGCTTGATCAAAATTTACAGATGCTCAATGATTGGAAAAGAACTGCAGGTTGAGTTTTAGCCCATTTCTTATATTTATTTTGATTGTGGTGATTTTTTCAAGCTAAGATGAAGGACAAGAGCAAATTTTTCCCCATCTGTAGCAGTATGGAAAAAAAAAAAAAACCACACAGATACCTTCTGAAAATAGAGTTGGGTTTTTTTTCACAGTTCTTAGGCCACAGATTTCAATTCTTCAAATGATACATTTCAAAGCTATGTTGACACAGAAAGCTGAGCAGATATTGTTTGCAGAAGGGAAAAAAACAATCTAGCAATGCACAATTTTTCCGGCGTCACTTTGCACACTTTTACAGTTGGATTTCAGCATCATGCTGGCCAGCAGAAATTCCTTCAAGGAGATATTTGGAATACCTGTAGATTATATGAGAGAAAAAATGTAAAATGTGTAATAGAAATACTCTTGCAATTAGACTATTTATTACTTTTAGCAATAGACTGGTAGTAAATATGGCTTTTCTTGGATTGCTGCTGGCAAACAAGCTAACTATAGAAGTGCAAAGTTGTGGAATTTCTATTTCATTTCTTGCCTCATTAATTTCATTAACTTACAAATAGATGAATACATGAAATTAAAAAGTAATTTCCTTTTAATATTTTTAAATTACTCTCTCCAAGCATTCAACATTTTAGTCTGCTCTTTTAAGGTCTCCATCTAATTGCTTGTACAGAGGCATAATTGAGCTTTTGTGAATCAGATACCAGTGCTGACTGATTGTGAGAAAGCTAACCAGAGGGTGCCATTCTCAAGATAAATGCAACTGTTTCTGAAATATTTGTTGCAGTCTGTGACATTTCACTAACTTTGCAGCAAGTATGAAATGATGTGCGGGTGGGGTGTGTGAAGGTGTGGATTTATGTGGGGAAATCAAACTAACCATGGAGGAAAGGCTATTTCTTCCATTTTTCTTATACAAGGACAAATTGCATGGGAATTATAGTGTTTCCCATTTAATAGAAGTAGCCTTCATTCTGATGTTTTTACAACAGTGACAAATGGCAGCTAAAAAGAAATGGGAAGAATGTAATCAATCTTTATGCCTTTAAAAATAGTTGAAAACTAAGATTAAAAAAATGAAAAGGCATTTCAGAAAAAAAAAAAAGGTAGTTTGAAACAAACAATTATCTGGAAGATAATGAAAGTGCAGAAGATCATTTGGGGCTAAGTGCTGGGTCTTGGAGGAGGCAAAAACTGCTGTTCTGTTTTTCTTGACTGTTTGGGACTGCAGTTTCCATGGTCACAGCACTGTAACGTATATGTCCAGGAAGGAGAATATTCTCCCCAAAGGCCACAGAGTGAGTCTGAGAGTAAAAAACATGTAAAGGAGAAATTAGAAAGAAAAACTGAACTTTTTTTTTTCCAAGAATTCCCAAGTATTGATAGCTGTTACATGACAATAGTGCTGATGACTGCATGTGTAGTTCAGACTAGATGTCATCCAGATATTTAACATTCATTTAATGTTAATATTTTACTTAACATAATGTTTATATTTATTAACATTACTGGAAAAGACATAAAAATAAAATATTAAAATAAAATATTTGAGATGTTAGAATAAGATACGAAACCACATAATGCAAAAACTTCTGCTGCATTCTTAGAAGTCTAATCTAAAAGCTCGTATTATAAACAAAAGATGAAAATAGAAAGCATTTTGCTGAACTCAATGCAAATTCACTCCTGGGAAGATTAGATCAGACTCTGTAAGGTACACTTTTGATGATGGAAGGTTTGAAAGGGAAAATTCATCCCCTATCAAATCATGTGACTTGAGAAATTAACAGGTCAGTCAGAAAATGTTCACCTGTTTATTCTGCTATTCAAATGACCTTAATACAGCTGTAGTTCTCATCTGGATTAGCAGACTCTATGTTAAGGCACTCTTTATGGGCTCATTTTTCTGACTGTAGAAAATGCCAATCAAATCTTTTTTCAGTGACATACCTGAGGGTAGAAATTCCATTATTGCAATAGGTGGCTCTTGGAAAAAAGAAATGTACACTCCTGACACCTCTAGAGTTTTGCACAACTCACTATTTTTCCTTTATAAATCACGTTTTGATTTGGCCTGGGTTCAATATGTGCTTAAACTAATATGCCATGATGAAAAGTCATGGCAAGATTAATAAGGTTTAAATTCTTTAGATTTAGCTGAACTGCTGTGTTTTCTTAATTTTAATGAAGACACTTAGGAGCATATTTTTCCTGTAATGCAGGGCAGTAGTCCAATGTAATTCCCATTAAAATAACCTGATCAGAAATTTAAGGCCCTGGTGCTTGAAAACTGTAATTTTTAAGTAACAAAGTATTTTTTCTTAAGTGAAATGAAAATCCCAAACATATCATTTATATATTTTGTATTTATTATATCAGAACTGAATGTCATTCTTTAAGCAGGTGGTAAAAGAGAATAACACAGGTTTATTTTTAATTATTACTGTAGGTGCAAAGGACAAATTGAAACTGAAATTTTTGGATAACCACAAAAAAAGATATGACAGCTAAAATACTCATTGATCTGATGAAAGTAGTTTTCATAATACAGTAATGTTTCATTTAGATATTTTTGCAGGCAAGATTTTCTGCATATCCAACAATTATAGATTATGCATACCTCACCTTTCATAATTATGTCGTAATAAAATTTTTAGTCATTTCCTTTTATCCTTCTACCATTGGTATCTTAACACATCTTCTAACCCATGACACCCATATAGAGTTTATATGGTCTTTTCTTACTCTTTTATTGGATTGGGGACAAAGGCCTAATTGTTTCATGACGCCTGCTCTCTGTCCCTTGTTTCTGACTTTGCCTCTGGATTCACTTACCCAAGACTTTGAAAAATCAGCAGTAGCATTTTCAGGAGAGCTATGCTACTAACAGATACTTACTTGTATTAGTGCCTTCATTATTGTGCCTTTGCAAATTGTTGGACATGACATCGTTTGGCAGAATATTTGTCTTTTTGTTACACTGAAATGCACTGTGGGAGATAAGTCCTCTTTGTTTTCCCTTTAGGGAGTTTGTGTGAGCTCTCCTGTTCCATCTTCTGAAACCCAGTTTTCCCTCTTTGAGACATTCAAAACTTACTAACATCTTATGACCCTCACTAAGCTCTTAATACAGGCCCAGCTCTGACCACTCTTTTAGTATGTGTCCTTCTGTATCACCTCTTTTTGCTACATTTCAAGCATTACACTTGTCTAACACAGACTTCATAAACCCATCATGCTTCACTGCTTCTGACATCTTAATTTACTGCTCTCTTTGGTCCACTTTTCAATATCTATTTGCTTTTTCTGTGTTCTTGAACAAACTATTCAAAAGGAGATATAATCTAGAGTTGCTAGTCTTGGTGTTTCTTCTACCAATCCTTTCCCCATCAGATCCTCTACAGGTTGATTCCCTCAATGCACTATTTTGTTCCAGTCTGCCCATGAACAGAGGGTAAGGTGGTCAGTAATGGTGGTCCAAATTTCAAGGAATCATCCCTTTGAAATGGAGTGGAAATACCTTTCGAAATCTGGCTTCCCCTGGAGAAGTCAGGTTCATGAAAAAATAAGAGCAGAGAGCGAATGCCTAAAGAAAAAAATTAAAGGATGGATGCTTTCCACCCTGCTCCCTGATCCACCACTTTCAGATAGGAAAGACAGCAAGCAACAAGCACTTGGAGTGCACAAGGTGACACTAGGAGCCAGAAAACATCTGCAAGTGAGATAAAAATTCAGTTTGCTGTTAACATCTTTGTCAACATCAAGACTCCCGAAATAAAGCTAAAGTTCAGTGAGGGTCAGGGAGAAAGAGTAGCAAAATCCCAGCAAACCTAGGAAATGCTATCAAGGCATCCTATGAACTCAGCAGATATCAGAATTGCCTCCCCAGTGAATTTTAATTTAAAAATCTATTGTTTACATTATTGTTTAATGATTCCTCCAAAAGTTGGGCAAAAGTGTATTTTCAAGGTTAATTATTCCTGGATATTTTAAAGGGATATGAGAGTACTTTATCTTGCTGGGTAATGGAACTATTAAGGAGAATGAAGAAAACCATTGTGTAAGAATTTGTGAAAACAATTTGAGTCACCAAAGAAAGCATACCGTGTCAGATGTCATGGTGCTGTTGCATGAAAACCAGTCTACTAGCAAATTAAATTAACTTTCTGTGCTGGAAGAAACTTGTCAATGGCTTCCCCACATTTGCTTCTAAATTCTAACTGAGACTCAGTTGAAGAAATGATGCAGCTGTTTTTTGCAAGCAAATGAGAAAATGTATCCATCAGGGCATAGCACTCATTGATCTGCCAAGAAAGCTTGATTCTGCTCCCTCATACTTGTCTTTGGTAATTACCATGCTGGGTTTTGTCATCTATCCAAAAAGACATGGATCAAAACTCAGGATTCAACATTAAAAACTGATGCGAATGGAAAAAAAGAGGTATAAATTAATAACTTTTCAACACGGTGCATAGAGGAATAGATCATCGCATGTGAAGAACACGTATTATTTAACATTGAGGAAAGAGTTTAAGAACTATTGTTATGCAAAGGCCCCTATATGAGCTTAATTTCCTACCAACTTCATGTCTTACAGAATTACCTTAGTCAGTTTACTAACATCTGACAGGGGAAGTTTATTCTTTCTCATTTGTTTGGCCAAAAAATTAATTTGAAGCATTTAAAAATAACATAAAAGTCAGAATTTCCAAAGACACTAAAACAAAAGTTGAGAATTCTGCTCCCCAGTCATGTAGACTCAAATGTGTAACTACAATTAGGCAACTTATTTCCTGTTTAAGATATATGTCATGACCTGTGCCACCCAAATTGATGCAGCTTTTAGGTGTTATGCAGGTCAAGTGCGTCTAGGACATTCTGCAAATTTCTCTAAAACAGATGCTTCAGAAATAAGCTTACTAAAAGACAGACATAGCAGTACAGAAAATGTAGCAATCCCAGTCTTTTGAAAAGACAAGATTGTAACCAACTCCATAACTAAAGCTATTTTGAATGTTGTGGGTAGTAAGCATTGAATGGGTAGAAGAGAAACAGCCTGGAAAAGCCCCACATTTTAACTTCCTGGTATTTCCTGTAAAGAAAGAGTTTTAAATTGATACCTGTGCAGGTTTTTTTCATGCATATTCCAGTGGCATATCTAAAGATGTCCATTTTTCTCAGACTAATATTTCTCATAGGCAATCTCTAGTGGTCTTTTCTATTCCAGTCTAAGCACCAATGTGGTCTGAATATTTTGCAAAGTGTGTGCTCAAGCGTGAGGTGCAATTGATATGCTGGCTGGGTGACCTTGCAGCATATATTAGTTTTATATCATGAATTTTTATTTTATTTACATCTACCACTCCCCTATCAATTCACTTCTCAAATCATCTTCTGAAGCATACATCAATATCACAACTTTTTTTTACTTATTATTATCACTACTTTCTATACATTACTTTGTTAACATACTTTGTTACCATAAGCAGTGTATGTTTTCGAACTTTTATCAATCTATCTCCCTTATTTCCTGTGGATAATGTGGCCATGTTTATCGTTAGAAGTATGTTACCTCAGTATACAAGAGAGATATTAACTTTCAGTTTTCTGCAGTTTTAAAATTTTTACTAGGTACTCTTAGGTGTTACTGTTTATTTGTCTTTTCCTTTTAAATACACAGAAAGGACAGGGAAATGCTTTTAAACCTCTGGCTTTCAGTAACTTCAGTCCTTTAACCTTTGCTTTTCCTACAATTTTTGAATAGATTTGAACCAATGACCTGGTGGTGAAAGACTGTTTTCCATCAGGAACATCTGTCTTTCTGATAAGCCTTTGTAGCTTAGATCTCTGTGTCATTTTCCTTTGCTCAGGCCCATTTATGTATGTCTGAAGGTTAACTGTAGGAATCACTATAGGAATCAGTCCCTGGCTTCTTTTCTCTTGTTAGTGTGACCTACCGGTATCCAACAATGATTTTTGACACAGCAGTGTCTCCATTCATTCATTTACTGGCATAGAGGAAATTGATCTCCTCAGGAGAAGGCTACAGCATCAGGCTGGCTAGAAAAACAGAAATTTAATGTTCTGGGATGCAAATTAGGGCAGAGAGTTTGGGAGCTGCACACAATTTGGTGCACCCTCTGCAATAACCTGTCAAAACCAAACATGTCTTTCCTAAATAAGTGAAATTGTCAGTATTGATAACAGAGTGAAAATGATTTCTGGTTGAAAAATGGAGGCAACTCGTATGGTGTAGCTCACAGAAGCTAAAAGAAAACATCTACTTTTCTTCTCTTTTTCTGTCATAAGTTGTTGTCTTTTAGGGACTTCAGCTATCACAAAAGAAATGAAAATGAGGATGCTTCTGAAGGCCTGAGGAAAGACTAAAGCAATATAATGATTTTTTTTTAAGACTTTTCCCAGTGGAAAAAGGTACAGACTGACACCTCTGTAGTAAAAATGTGTTATACCAAGCATCTTGCTGAAAAACAAACATAGAAGTTGTATTTAAAAATAGCTTTACAAGAGTTTTTTTCAAGGAATGGGTTGATGTTCTTTCTGGTTAAATATTTAATTATTATAAGTCAAAGAATTAGAAATAAAAGAAATGCTTATGTAGGTGAGCCTGAAAATCCCAATAATTTAGTGTATTCAGGCACTCACATTTGGTTTATTATTTGTAATCTAACAATCTTTACACTCAATCTGAAAACTTTCATTTTCTCTCTAATGTGTATATTGATGAAAATGAACAGTTTGGAAGGCTTAGAAGCTACAGACAAGAGAGAGATAGAGGACAATTAGTCTTCAGCAGTGCCTTTTTAAAAACTCAATGTATCAGCTTTACAGTATATTTCTAAGGTTTCACTTGAAAAGGAAATTATGCAGCTGGCATTAATAATTTTTGAGGCTTCATATTTCCTCACAGTTACTTATAGTGCTACCCAGATCAAAAATGTTCGAAACTAGTGTGTGTATCAAAAAGCTCATCTGCCCTGATAATAACAGAAAAACAGAAACTACTTTCATACAAAAATGTTGCAGCAGTCTAGGCTGTCTTCCATAGAAAATTTTGTGGGTAACATGGTATACAGCTATGTCTAGCAAGATGTATTATTTCACAAAGCAAGCTGAAACAGTGGGGTTGTTTAGCTTGGAGAAGGCTCCAAGGGACCTTATTGAGTCCTTTGAGTTCTTAAAACGAGCCAATGAGAAAGATGGGGAGAGACTTTTTAGCAGGGCCTGCTGTGGTAGGACGAGGGGTAATGGGTTTTAACTAAAAGAAGGGAGATTCAAGCTGGATTATTCTATGATTTAATGATTCATTTGAAAAAAAAAAAAAAAAAACACAAAAAAACAAAGAAAAAAGTGAGATGTGAATATGTTTCTTTATAGTTTAAATTGTACAACAGCAGTTTTTTCTGCTCCCATCTGCAGTTTGCTTGTGCTTGTGCTTGTGCTTTGCTTAACCAAATTGGACAGTGGTAAGAGATTTTAAAGTTCCTTGTATTTTTGTGATTTTGGTGTTTTGTAAGCCCTGACAATAAAAAAAACCAATGATTTCTGCCTTATTTGTTTGGTTTTTTTTTCTAATGAGGCATTTTCATTCTCAGTTGTTTATAATGAAAAAATATGTAACTTTAAAAAAACCCAGAAGAGATACAATGTCAAACAGAGCATGGTGACAAACTAAAATACTCTAATGAATAATGACTTAAAGCTTCACGGACTTTCTGTTTTGGGGCTATATGCTGTATGTGTGATGTTGAAATGTTTGGTTGTAATCATTGTTGGCAAGTAGTTAAATATAGGCTTATTTTTATTATTAGATATTTCGTCTCTAATGCCATTGCTGATCAGGGTACATAGGCTCCATTTCAGAGTCTGCAGTCCCAGCAAATAGAGCCCAGCTACATACATACATATTTTTTCACCTACATAATTTCCTATTTTACCTTGTTGCCAGAACCTTGATGGCAAATTACTTTGGTAGCTAAGCCCTCTATGAGACACGCTTATGCTTATAAAATATAGTTTAGCAGGTGACAAAGCACATTTCCTGGTTGTGATCATGTTACCTAATTGTTCCTAAATATAATTATTCACAGGCAAAGCTCAAACACACTTTCAGAAAGTGGTGGTATTATAGCCCTTAAGAAATCAAGTAAACAGTGCTTTTTGCACATCTTTTCACTATGTCATCATTCACTTCAAATTTCATTAAAGTTTTCTAGAAATAACTTATTCAAAATAAAAAAAAAAAGAATGAAATGCACATGCAAGAGAGAAGACAGCAAGGAAGAGAGAAAAGGAAAGAAATGCAGAAATAAGGGAAGAAGAAAGAAATAAAAATGAAAGAAGAAAAAAATCAAAGAAAGAAACTAATATAGAGTATTAATCAAAGAAAGAAACTAATATACAGTATTTTATAGCTATAAGTTCTATGCTATGTATAAAGGCTTCATTTTTTGATTAGGGACTCTAAGATACTGCTGAAAATGGTATTTAAAAATAATTCTTTTCCTCCTTTTTCTTTGAAATCTTCATTATGTAAAATGTGTTCTCCAGTGATCTTGAAATGTTTTGTTCTCTTCTTTAAATAGCTTCATTTTTACTTTAATGTCCTTGTAGTCTGGATATTCTCTAAAATACCTGCCTGTTAAGAACAAATGTTCTTTTAGAGCCTGTTTCACATTTCTTTTTTTTAAATTCATTTTCTAAGTGAAAATGTAGCTTTGTTTGCCTGCTTATTTCTTTTAAAAACCTGTTTGCTTTTGTTTCTTAAGCAGATTTCTCACACCATCACAGTATCTGTCAGTCAGGTCCTCCCTCAGTTTACTTGCCCAAAGGTGGGGGAAGTAGTGATTACTAGATATTACAGATGCAGTATTAGATAATCATTACTTTTATTTCATATGTATTACTTTTCATGTCCTTGCCTAATGATCTAAAGACAAGCCCTTGCAAGAATGTTGCTAAAGTAAACTTCACTCCTGTTGATATATTTTAAATGCCAGATTGCTTAATTGGGATAATACATAGGTGCAAGTTCCTGTGACTTAGAAAATGTAAGCCAACTTTTGTCTTACATTTTGTAAGATAGCAGAAGGAAAGAAAGACAGAAGAGCAGCTTAGACCACTGAAACTACTGCCTTTCTCGCCTTTCTGCTCCTCAGAGAGTGGTGAGCAAATGGCTATTTTGTTATACAAGTTCTTTTGATATAAGAGTATAAGAAACACTTAAGGAAACATCTTTATTGAGAGAGAAAAGCCTCATGATGGTACTTGTTTTTACTATGAGTTTCAGCATTGCAAGAGTTATGGACACCATCTAACCAGCGCTAATGTGCAGAGGCAGTATTAGGCTGATATACTGAGCATCATTACTTACTGTGGACTTTTTAAGAAGTTAGAAATTGAAGGTTGAAATCTCAAGACAGTCCTTTCAGCAGTCCAAGACTTGGGTTTACTTACCTATAAATTTTGGTTATGCTTGTCCTATAAGAATTTAGTCAGTGAGTGCCAAGAATCATTTACTTAAACATGAATGGGAATTAATTAGTCTATCAAATGAAAGTAAAGGAAACTCTGAGTTAACAATGCACTCATGGTCACAATAACACACCACCTCTTTGTTTGATGGGCTTAAAGTTTCCTTTAAGAGTGGATGCCAAATAATCTTGAGGTTTTTTGTTCATTAGCCAATTCATACAAACATCTCTCTTGAAAGGCGAAAGCTTCCAGCCTTTG
Source organism: Psilopsiagon aymara (assembly GCA_024733675.1). Lineage (NCBI taxonomy): Eukaryota > Metazoa > Chordata > Aves > Psittaciformes > Psittacidae > Psilopsiagon > Psilopsiagon aymara. The sequence goes on from JANRGW010052820.1 coordinate 12,587, forward strand.
CTATATTACCTATAACAGCCATTTTAGCAGCTGATTTCCTATTGGAAAATATTCCTCTGCAAAAAATACATTTGGCAGTTTTTTTGATTAATGATCATTTTTATGGAGTTGTTTTGTAGTTATTCAGTATCAAGTGCATTTCTAACCTCCCAGCCCCCTATTCAGCACGTCTGTTGGCTCACTTAACAGTTTGCCAGTCCTGCACTAAAAGAAATTAATGGACTATCCTTCTTCATTTTATTGCATCCGGTTGATGTAGTACAGAAACTGCTATAAACACTGGGGTTCAGTGGGACTGCTGACATTAACAAGGTGTACAGCATTTGGCTTCCATTTTGCATCATCGTTGACCAGGTGGAGTTAAAATTATCACAGCAGCCTGTCTTGAATGAAGCAGAAAGAGTGGTGTGGGCTGTGCAACCTCCTGACTATTCAATTGACCCATTCTCCCTTTTATTTTTTCCTTAAATTAATTTTGTGTTATATTGAAACAAATGCGACTATTCATATTGTAAGAAGAGCTGGTTAATCTGGCCAATATAGCACGTTAATACTATGTGTATTTTGCAGTTTATAATTAAATATTATGCCCTTCCTGAAATAAGCACTATCTGGCTGGAGAGATAATCACTAATGAGTCATCTAAGTACCAAAGCACTGCAAATTCAGATGATGGCTATATGTGTATACTGCGGATTTTTTGTTTTGTTTGGATTTTTTTAGGTTTTTATTATTATTATTATTTTGTTATTTTAATAGAAAGAAGAGTTAGGCAAATCAGGGGCAATTTCCCCTAAGGTATATAAATAAAATCTCATTTAATTATATCTTATAAATCTCGTGCTAGTTAATGCTTTCTTAAAGCTTCAACACTTAGAATCACATTCTTTAAAAATGGATCTCCCTGAATGGGAAAAGTGATACCCTTCATAGATGGGAAGAAACTCTTGTAAATTATACTTGAATCTGAATAAGCAGATGGAAACATACATGAAACTAAAATCTTTTGCTGCAGAAGTCTAGCTCATGAATTCAGATCGGGAAGGTTAGCACTGCCGTTATATATTCCCTGTACCTTGGCAAGACTCCTCAGGATCCTCATAGCCACAAGGAACAGGAGGACAGGGTGGAAACAAGTATTCCCTGAATGACAGCTACATTTTTAGAGATATTGGGTGCTCACGGGGTACTCAGTTACAAGCCTAGGGCTAGACACAGGTATTTTTCTCTGGCCTTTCAGATGAAGCAAATGCAGTAGATCAGGGAATTCTGCAGTGCAGAAAGAGTGTGATTCAGCATGAAGACTTATTTTTAGTCCACATCTTGCAAAAAAGAAAAATGGAGGGGCAGGGGTGAAATCAAAGGCCAAGTGAGGTCAAAGGAATACCATCCTTAAAGAAGAACTTCATGCCAAAATTCACCAGCAGACAGATTTCCTGAATTCTTGATCATGAAAAGTCCTTGTTAATTCAGTAGAAACTATAGGTGGGAACTCAGTATTTCAAAACTCCCTTGGCATGCTTTCTTTCCTCCTTGTTCTATTTCTGTCTAGTTTTTATTCCTTTATTGATTTTAATGGACTTCGATTAAGGTTCTCTGACCCTTTAGAGCTTTATTTATACATAGCACAGAATACTAGATCACTAGTCTCATTCTTCCCCTCCTCCAGACTCCTTAAAACATTATTTTTTTACACTGGTCTATCATTTTAATTGGGCTAAATTTAGAAATATTGAGATACCTTTCAAACCATCTGCAGCTTCACTGCTGCTTAATGACTTTGTCTTTATGGATATATTGTGATAATTGACAATTACATATTATTGTAATTGCCATCCAACTCTGATAACCTAAAAGCTCAGAATTTGTTAAATCTGTGTTTCAGTCACAAAGTATATTTGCAAACCATTCCATCATTAGCTACAACAAATTACTAGAGAGTTTTAGAGAGGGAGAACATCATTCTCTATTCATAAATTTAAATCCCTTCCTCATCCTGATATTTCATGTTTATGGGAATGTAGCTTGACTTTTAAGTTTAGAAGCTCTGACTACTGAAGTGTGAATTGCTAGCTCTTCCCCTTATCTTTCCATCTACTGTAAATCTTCTGTACCCACTGCCAACAAGATACAATATCAATTATATACAAATAAAGCCATGCAAACCCTCTGCACAATTTCCTTCTTGAGGTGTGATAAAACAAAAGTGATTGCAAATAGTGTCGGTAACCAAAAATCTTCATAAGTAGACATTTTAATTCAGATTTATTCTGTCATTAATTGGCCAGACTTTCAATGTCATTCTAATAAGCAGTGTACATTTGAGGGCTGGGATTGCTCTTAAGAGGCTCTGAGAATAGCTCTGAGGGAGGAGAAATCAGCGAAGCAGAGTTGGGCTATAGTCTGAGTTTAACTTTGTACATATACACACCAATGCCATAATAAGGAAAAGTCATATGCAGGCAATCCACAGTCTATTCTTTTGAAAACTTTAACCCATATACCATGGTTCAGTTCCCAGAAAGCTATTCTGCTCTGGAGCCGACTTGAAAGATGGAGAATAAAATCTCGAAAGATGAAGAAAAAACAAGTTCTCAACTATCTGACAATTTCTCTTGAAGGACTGCTCTTTAGGAGAACAAAGACCAATACTGTGTTTTTTTCCAGACAAAAACTCAGCTTTACCTTCTCTCAGAAAAACAAATCAAAGCAATAAACCAGCAAATTTTAAGACTGTTGTTAATAAAATTGCCTGGTGACTCCTGACACATGGTTAATCAGTGGTGTCTTTCATAAAAATGGCAGTGAGAACACTGAATTCTACACCCGAATTCTTGCTTAATAGTTAAAATCTACTCTCTGATGTGCCTATCCAGTTGAAGCAGGATAACTTATTTTTCATTATGACTAGAATGTCTAAAGTGAAAAATTCTAACAGAAAATTTCTTTTCTGTCATAGAAGTGAACTTCCTTTTGGTAAACTTACTGTGTAGGAAAACAACCTAAATAAATTTTAAGTGTGCTCTTCAGTTTGGAAACTCACCCATCAAAAAACATGTTGAGGTACAATGTTAATCTGTTTCTATATAGTGACTAGGAAAAATTTTAACCTGAGTCTCTGGTATGCTATTAAAGACCTTAAAGAAAAAAATCTAGTCTAAGGCAATATCTCCTGTTCCTTAGACTACGCCGATTAGTACCAGCACATGTGGAGAGAGGGTGAGGAGTGAGACTGCCTTTGTCCCTGTTCTTAGTTATGTTTATTCATCTTCTACTTCATGCTGAGTGAAGCACACCTTGCTGAAGTGAGCTCAACACCAGCAAAGCACATTACATCACTGGACCTGATTCACCAAGTACAAGCTGGACACCAGCACCAGATCATGCACCTTTCTGGAAGTTCACTGTTGTGTCTCACTTTAACAGCAGAGGTAGCTCTTTGGGACACCCTGCCTCCACTCCACTCCTTTCTTTCCAGCAGTGCAAAGGAAGCTTTGAATAACACAGTCTTTTAGCAGCATAATATATTTTCAGGAGCAATGCTCCATGTCTTTATTTATAATACGAAAGATGATCTGAGCACTAATAATAAAACAGGATCATAGGAGTTCGCCACTGTGAATTAGTATTAAGCTAATTTCCTACAAGATGTTTATCTAAGTCAGAAAAACGCAAGTAGCTCAAAATACTTTGTCAAGTCTCTGATGAAAAGAGGCCTGGCATGTGCTAAGGATTGTTGGAGAACTCTAAATTTCATTCACTCAGCTCTGCTGAGAAGGCTATGTTTATTCTGGCAGGGTTTTGCTAGGATCTATCCAGTGCAAACAGGATTCTTACTTTTGTGAATGTTAAGAATCATCAGCATTTTAAAAAAGTATGCAACTATGACCATTCAGGACTTTCAATCATGAATAAATACAATTTTACAAAACTACAAATTTTGCATAAATATTGCAAATTCTATGGACCCTTTAAAAATTAAATAATAGAATGTATGTTGATGTAGGTACTTTACAGCTTTGTATGTACATCAAGGTTATGTGCAACAAGGTTATGTGTTTCTTTTTAACTACAAACCATTCCCAATATACAAAGGGTATGGATTACGCACTCTCCCATTAATATGCTTTTAGTTTGTTAGCAAAGCGTTTTTTTTCTGCAATACCATTTCTATCTGAATGCAAATTCCCTACCTTAACTAACTGTAGAAAACAGAAGCACTGCTGGACACAGGCTGTCTTTCAGAGATGACGGAGCCCCGTATTTGACTGGTGCCACTTCCATATAGGTAGACTCAAGCCTTTCCAAGACAAAGACAATTCCATATATCTCTTATTTCTATTTGTAGTGGGTTTTTTTTTTATCTTTCCTGCTGAGATTACTTATCTTCTTGGGATGTGATACAATGCTCATTAAGTTAATTTGAGGTTTTTAATAGTAATGGTAGAGCAGACACTTTCCTGGGCTTGCCTTCCTGATCTGCACAATTGTCGAGGGGATCTGCGTTCAGCCAGCTCCCCTGGCTCTCAGCTGTTGTCTAGGCGGATGTGTTTTTGATGCCTCAGTTGCACCTCTCTTCTCTTGAGCCATTCCACAAGGACCTTCATTGGAAGGATGCCTCACTGTCTTTACTGTCTCAAAAGCAGGACTTTTGCTTTGTGTTTGGTGCAGCCCAAGCTGGTGCTTTCATTGGCAGGTCTGCTGGGCTGCACTGAAAAGGCAGAGTCATAAAGCCACATCTGGCACTGGACTCCTGAGCAAAGACGTTTTTTCCAATCTTAAAAGTTAAACGTGGGGGAGGCCCTTCCAAGTGTCTGGCGCCAGCCTTTGCTGCAGCAGCACAAATGTGTCTGGGGAGTCTCTGGGAACTTCCATTTGAGAAGCAATTCCCTAAATCACACCATGGGAATATCTTACATGATGTGTTAAGTGGCTTGGGTGAATTAGCATATCTCATAGGCAAGGAATTTAACTAGCATTCAACCTTGTACTTAATGAATAGTCCATATGTCCAGGGAAGCAGGTAATTTGTAGTCTAACATTTTCTTTTGATCTGTCATTTGCTCTTTCTTTTTCGAATTAGATCACTTCAAAATGCACAAGGGAAGAAAGCAAAGGGAAGAAATCTTTTTATTTTTAATTAGAATGCGCTAAATGATAATAAAGTAATGCAAATACAGTGGAGACCTCTTAAATCCATAACTGTAAATCTATTGCTGCAACAGGCTCATCTTTTATCTGGTATTCATTTAAGAAGATTTCACCTGAAGTGTAGCAGTGACATGAACTGATTCTAATGGAGTAATATATTTAAAGAATTCAATAAAACATCTGCTGTAGATTGTGATATGCCTTGTAATTTTATTGACAGAAGTTTGTTTTGTCCTGAGATACATAAAATGCTTGGTTAAATGGCTTGATTATATAGTACTTTTTAAAAATATGGACTCAACTGATTTGTTGTACAATGCAGCTTGTCAATGATTAGCCAAGACGATCTTTAAAATATAAATAGTTGGATAGGCTCTTAAAAATTAATATTTCACTTGGTAAGGAATTCTATTGTGTGTGGCAGAAGCAGCATAGAAGAATGCTTTAAAGAAGGATACCTCAAAGCCACATAAAAGAGGAAAGATATTTCTGAAATATAAATGTGAGCAAAAAGTCATGTGTTTTTTCTTTATTAGTTAGGGAAATATGTAAGAGTTTAGACATATTTTCATGAAACGTTTTTCCCACCTGGCATCCCCCTATTCCTTCCACCTCATCCTCATATAAATAGAGAGAGAGAGAGAGAGAGCTTGGCTCTACTTGAGTAGAAGTGGATTTTGGATATGACTGTAAGCTTCTTTAACCTGGAAGCAATTATAGCCATTTAGTGTATGCAATTACCTATTCCTTCAATTTGCCCTGGTACTGAGAAGCTGAAAAAGACCCTGGTGACACGAGACCCTATCATTTACACATTTGGCTGTGAGGACATGCGCCGTGTTTGGACACAGTACAGATTGATATGGGAGGCTTACTTTATTTCCAGGTTAGCAGGAGGCTTGTTTTTGGAAGTGCTACTAATTTCTGTTCGATAGGATGCCTGCTTGGTTTGAAATGGGGCTATTTTCCTAAAACAACTATATTCTCTGCTTCTTTTCTAAACACTTGATCCTAGGCCAAGGACTCTGGCAGCTTTCCTCTGCCCAGACTTGACATTTCATGATGTGGGTTTTCTTAACCATTACTGTTCCATATTTCTCTTGCTTTTGTAGCAGGTATGTTTTCCTCTTGTCAGAAGGAAAATTTATGACTTCATGTTTCAGCATGCTTTGTGAAAGGCAAAGCAGATGATTTCTTTGAGGTATCATTGGTCCTTGAGGACAGGGCTTCGAGGTGCTTATAGGATGCGTGTGTGGACACATTGTGGAGCTTTTCTACTCAGTGTCTTGATATATTTACTGCTAGTGCACTTCACTCTTTTATTTTTGACTGAAATATTTTAAGAGATGCTGCTACTTTTGCTTTGGGAGAAACAAACGTGATTGCACACATCAGAAGGCTTTGTTTCAACAGCTTTTTGCTTTAATCTTAAATGCCAGCTACATCTGTTGGAAGTTTGTTCCTACTTCTTTTTTTTTTTTTTTTTTTTTTTTTTTTTTTTTTTTTAACTTGACAGGTTAAAGAAGCCATTTTAGTGACAGTCTTGGTAGCTGCACACCATTTTTGAGATTCTCTTCCCAGGCTGTGGGCTTCTCAGCACTGGTTCTGCTCTCTGGAAGAAGTTTCAGGTGGCTCCAAAGCTTTTGTACCGGCAGCCCTGGTGAGAAAGGCAGAAGCAGCCACTTATTTGATTTACCTTAGTTGCTCTTTTAGATTCTGCAGGTTGGGCTTTGTATCTTTTCACACTGGAGTTCAACTCAGTTGACACTTGTACAGATTTAGGTGGTGTATTATGGCCAAAGCCTATAACAAGTTACAGCAGCAGTTTCAGTTTGCATCATTCCATTTTCCTTCTTCTGGGGCCAGGTTTTGTTCCACCTTTGCAATTTGGTGTCAGATTTTGCATTGACTCTTCACTGATGATCACAAGATCATGGATACCAGGGGTGTTACGGACGTTGTAGTTAAAGATCATCAATACAATTAATTTTGTATGTATTATTAACTGCCAAAATGTCGTGTTGTTATCAATGTTAGAAAGCAAAAAAGTGTTTGAAGTTTTTTGTGTTTGAAGTCCTTGAGCATTACAATGATGCGTAAAACATCCTAGAGAAAAAAAAAATTAATCCTGCTGGAGAGTGTGTTTTCATTGCAAAAACAAACCGAAGTAACTGAGTGCTAGCTGAGCCTCCTCTGACAAAGCAATACCAAAAATACATGGGATACGAACCCACCTCCAGGATGCAGCTCCTCGGTGAGCCTCCTGAAAGCTGAAACAACATTTTTTACAGGTCTGCTGTGAAGGCCCACAAGCCTGTGTGAGAAGCAATGCTTGCCGTACATCCTTCAAGTCCCATAATTAAAAAACCTAGTCATCATTTAGCTTTTTATGTGTTTTCTGCATTGTACATCTAAATATTTCCACCATGGCATTCTCATTTACTAGTAGTTTAGTCAACTGGAAACTGCAGTAGAAGCTACTTGTCCAATTATTTTGATTTCTTCTAGGTTTATTCATGTTGACACATTCACATTTAGTCTGATACTCTTGATAAAATAACAGAGACGTTTTCCCATGTTTACATTAAACAGCATTGCAACATTGTAAAATATGAGAGTGCAGTCTATATAAACCAAATTAAGAGAGTGCTTTTGCTAGAAAAAATAGTATCTTCCATAAATTTAAGCTTTAGCTCAAAATTTCATATTTTGCTCTCACTTTAAATGTTCAGAAATATCACTTGTACCTTCTTTCCTCAGGACTCTGTTTTGGCCACTTGTTTTGCTGAAAAAACTGCTCAGAATCATTACAGCCTTGCCTCCAGATACCTCAAACTAAAGCATTTCTCTCTCAGCCAGTGATATCAATCTAAGAAGTTTTAGTGAAGATACTTCTAACATCTTTGAGATGTTGTCAAAGTTTCAGGCACCTTTTCTGCTGTAGATCTGCTTGGGAATGCCAGGTTCTTACCCTGCTGTCGTGGTTTAAGCTGTAAATCAGCCACGCAGTTTGTTAACCCACCTCCCCCTCGTAAAAGAGCTGCCGCAG
>JANRGW010052825.1:0-23343 GCA_024733675.1 Psilopsiagon aymara
CAGGCCTCACCTGGACTCCCGGCCCATGGCGGCGGCGGCGGCGGCGCGGTCCCCCCGCTACGCGGCAGCGGCCATTCCGCGCCCCAGCGCCCGGGAGCAGGATAGGCGCGGCGCGAAGGGCCCCCCTACTTCCTGCCGCCGCCCGCCTGCAGCGCCTCCCGCCGGGTGGAGGGCGCAGTGCCCCGAAACGGGCAGCGCCCGGCGGCAGCCGCCGTCCCGCGCCTCCCAAAGGCCGGGCGCGGCATTCCCGGTACAAGGTCCCCGCCTCCCTCCTCCCGAGCCAGGCCGAGCCGCCAAGGGAGCGGGTAACAAATATCCCTTTAACAGAAAACGCGAAGGTTGGCACTAAACGTGGAACAGAATCGGGTGCAGGAACAGAGAGGATATAAAAACAGAGCAAAGGGGACTCCGGTGTCACTCAGAGTGATGCCATGCAGCCAAGGGAGGCCAAAACCATCGGATAAAACTGAGCTGCAGTGGTCCAGGTTGGGTCTCACAACAGATCCATTCCATTGCTTGAAGAGAAATCCCACGTCATCATCCCTTGGATATGGGATGGTGCAAGGGATGGAGCAAACACACAGCAGATGGGGCAGCTCTGTAGCTGATGGGTATTAACATTTCACACTGAGGATTAAGAATTCATTGCATTCGGGAGATGTTAGTACAGAGTATTTTGGCAGTTTATTTGTATTACATTGGGGCATATAAACAGTCAGAACAAGTACAATTTCTGGGCAAACTCATTACATACATACCTCAACCTGAACTGAACTGACATTTCAATCTGCTGAAATTCCTATCTATAAGAAACAAACGTAAAGCTTCTGTATAAATATCTGTGCTGACAGAACTACATCGGTACGTTCTGCAGCCCAGCCCTGGACACCTGTAAAAGAATCAGTAAAAAACAGCCTGGAAATAGTCAAATTGAAACATAAGCTTCTTGTTTTCATGCCACAAACCAACCTGAATCTAATGTAGGAGTCGGAAATGCTGCGCTACAGGAACAGCAGGAAGCTTGAACAGAAAGGAGCAGCAGAACATGGAGCCCTTTGCTTTACAGAGCCATGGTCAAACTCTTCTGCTCCCTAAAAGTATTTCTGCAGACAAATACTGAGACAAATGAGTGTTTCCCTGTGCTAAAAAAGGGCATTGCTGAGTTTGCCTTAAAGTCCAGATTCTAAGCAGAAAGCTACAGGCTGACACCACCGCCAAATTTAGCTTCAAGTTTGGAGATCATCAGTGTTTAACTTGACACCTCCTTCCTTTCCCTGTGCAAAATTCATGCAAGATTGAGAACAAACACATTCAAGAGCTTCTCACGTTAACCAGAGACAGGATTCAGTTGTATTTGTCACCTTCTCATCTATGTGGCCGGACCTAAAACCCCACCAAATGCTGTTCCCTTTTCCTCCATGTTTACGTGGGAGGCAGCTCAAAGCCCTCGGTTTGGTACAGGGTTTAAACAGGAACAGCCCCTGCAATTTCAAGGGGGCAATGTTGGAAACACCCCAAACTGAGCTGAGATGAAGAGCTCTGCTGTATCAGAGGCTGAGCACTGCTGGGTATGATCCTACAGGAGCAGAACTCCTCTGTTAGGATCCTATTTACAGGATAAACAGAGACAAACTGCGGAGATGAATGTCATATTAAAAGCTGTCTTCTACAGTCCTGCAAGGAGCTGGACAACAAATAGTTCCCTTTTAAGTTTTACATGTAGCAGAGCAAACAGCAGATGCTGCAGGTTGGTTACCAATATATATAACTTTCCCCTCATGAAATTAACTCTTACCATAAAGAAAAGGCATGAGGCTGAAAGCACAGGAATGGCTGCACTAGGATTAGGTTGCTGGAAACTCACAAACAGGCGACATGAACAACTGCGTTTCTACTTTTCGATTAACGACAGCTGTAAAGAGCAGGACTTTGTCGGTGGTTTTGCTTAGCTGTTTTGCACTATAACCATCAAAATGGATCACAATCACAATGTAGAGCAAGGCAAGGACGAGGACAACAAGGTGGCATGTTTCAGTGTTTCACCAACCTCCTCCAGAAGCAGCTCCTTGGTTCAACATTCGGGAACTGGAACAGGTGAATAAAGGGATTTCTTTTATTTGGAGCTTGCTTAAAGAAAATGGGAACACCACACAATGCATTCTCAGTAGCTACAGTCATACTGGAGATAGGTATCTGTATGTTCTGCTCTATGGGATTCTCTTTGTCCTCACTGGGAAGAACAAAGGCAGCTTTGTAAATGCTTATGAAGGAGGCTGAGAAGGGCATCATCAAACTAAACCAAACAAACCAGCCACTGACACTTGCCCCCTATTCTTCACATTTGTAACAGGCAGACACAGCATTAAGTAAACTGACACAATACAACAGGCAGTCTGGGACCCTGCTCTTCCTTTCCCCAAATGACTGGATTTAAGGCTCCTTTCAAGTATTTGACCAGGTTAAGAATTTTAATGAAGGTTGAAACCTGTCTGCACAGTCAGATGCAAAAGGAAAACAGTCCAGAAAGCTTTAGTGTCACTACTGCAGTCATTTCTACATCACGGTTCTTCAGAACCAAAAGCCAGAGCGAGTTCATGGCAAAAGATGAAAGTAAAGAAATAGACACAGAGGTCTGTGAAAACATCTCCCATTTTGCTGTAGGTGTCCATGGAGCGAGTAATGACTTCCGCAGGGATTCCAGACAGGAGGAGAGCAGCGGTTAACACCGTGGTTTTCACCTTCTTCTCATACTAGAAGATAAAACCCCCACAGAGTTATGTTAGTTCTTGTGTTATAATCCAATCCCGCTTTACATGCCACGAGTGTTGTGCCAATTTCACACACAGCCAGGAACATTCCAACTTCCCCAGGAAGAGCAGCAGATTTGGATTGATTCTCTCTAGACATGCTCCAGGATTCACTTATCCCGGCGACAGATTCACACCGTGCTGGATGTGATGGAGCTGAGTGAAAGGCTGGTAACAGCAGATCAAATCCATCACATACATTATGTGCTGGCACTGGGGCTGTGCAGCAGCTTCTGTGGGAGTGGGGAGAGTCCCAGACAAGGGCAATCTGGGTGTGGGAAGCTAAGCCAGGCATCTCCACTGGCAGAACAGGATTCATCTCATCACACTACTTGGCAAGAAAAACACTGTTACTTTTCTAACACAGAAAAATGATTTAGGTTTGAAAACCAACTGTTTCCTTTTATTTTAGGATGGCTCCATTTGGCAGTTTCAGTCTCTGAACCCAGAAACGCCCCAAAACCTTTTGAAAGCTGATCTTAAGATGAGGAGTCCCAGGGAGGCAAAGCCTGACAGGCAGGAAATGATGATACTTGCTGGATATCTTCATTTAATCCAATCTACCTGAAGCTTTTGAGACTCTTTCTGGGTTTCACAAGAGAAAAATGAAGGCAAACAAACTGGTTGCTCTTATGTGGGTATGAATGAAGTAAAAACAAGCTGTGGAACGGAACAACCTCTCAAAGAGCTGATTTTGAAGACAGCAGAAGCAAGATCAAAAAGCTGTAGCAGATGAGCTACTGCAAATCTAAGCTAATTCTACTGTTTTCTGCTGTGACACATCAGATTAGTGTATCTACTATGAAGTTTAGTTTCCAGTTATCTGCTTAACTACAAAAGAAATGCTGATTTATTCTGGTTCCTACAGGTAATCTCTTATTCCTTTTAAAATGCTAATTTTCCTTTTCAGCCATGGATTGAGCTTCATTCAATCCCACTTTGTGCTGCAAACCTGACAAAGTCATCAACCAAATACTTGAGCACAATCAACCAGTGTAAGCATATAAAGCAAATGATACAGCAAATCTTGCTAATAAGCAGCAAGTTTCACATACAAATACATGTCTCATTTCAAGCTGCAGTTCAAACTGATAATAGGAATGGAATGCAGAGCCCTTACAGCCCCAAGGACTGTCTCATTTGATAAGGAACACCCTCCCAGATTTTGTCCAGGTATCACATGCAGACCAATTTGCTGACAGAGCACACAGTAACCACAGAAAAGCATCATCTAGAAGAAAAGCTTCCTAAGGACACGCAGGAACTACCTGCCTTTCCCGATCAGATGCTTTTAGCATTGTTAATCCATATTTTCCCAGCAACTTTAAAAGAGATTTGGACTAAATCTGGGAAGATTAAAAGCACTATAAACCATCAGCATTCGGTAACTCTCAATCCTACAGTTTAAAACAAGAAAAGAAAACTTCCCATGCATTGGTCTTAATGCATTCTAAGCACAAGATGAAATTTCAAACCTTTCAAATTAATCTAATTCTGAAATAATAATATTAATAAAAAATTACCTTTGGAAAGTACTTGGCCAGGCCCATATAAGCAAGTTGTAGAGTAAGAAATGGTGCAAATATTGACTGAAAGAAAAGAACGTACAAAAATCAACATGGTCACAAGTAACAGCTAAGAAAACACACACATTTAATGCTTCTCAAGCCATAAATTAGGTAGAAAGATAATCTGTGGACAATAGCAACAATATTTTTCAATACTGCAAGGCTAAGCAGACAATTTACATGTCAAAAATAAGGTTCTGCCTTATTTTCTTTGTGCCTAAACCGCTGAGATCACAGCAGCACATTGCGGCGGGTGAACAAGAGCCCAGCAAGCCAGGAGGTGGCAGCCTGGACCAGGCACGCACACCGCTGGGATATACCAGCAGTACCTGCAGCACCGAGGAACTGCTTTGCTCAGGAAGCTGATACATGAGTAGGACTGCTTATCATGGGACAATTATTGCTGTTCTTACTCTATTATTCTTTTCTAGACTCCAAACTAGAAGCGCAGTTGATTCATGCTCACAGAGATGGGACATAAGCTGCAACTGTTCCAGTGGTTGCACTCCTCGAACACTACTGACCAAAAGTGTGCTGCATAGAGGCTGTGTAAGGTAACACAGATTCATCTCAAAGAATTTACAGATCATTTTAGGTTTTATACAGTTGTCAGAAACCTAAAGAGTGCCTGAAGTTCCCACTGGGTCACAACTGATAGACTTCAGCCCTAGATAAAGGGTATTTCACAGTAAGTTGTTAGTAAACTAGCAAAGCAGAAAAGCATTGTTTGCTTCTCTGTACTCACCAAGTGCTTGCACACAAACGCCCTGACTGTGATGGCAAGCACAGTACATCCCACCAATCTAAAAATGCGGAAAGAGTCAAACTCCTCCGCTGCATTCCCATTCTCTTGGCTTGGCTTCTCGTTCATCAGCTGGTTCCTCAGCTTCAGAGCTTCTTCAAATCTGGACAGGTACTGGTCTAATCCGTGTCGTGGCCGTGCTGCAGCTTCAGGTGGCAGCTCCCCTCTGCCACGGTGACGGAGCTCGCTTGTGCCCTCATCTACAAGGTCTGGTGTTTTAGTGAACAAGTCCTTCTCCCCTTTGAGGTCTGTCATGCTGGTTGCATGGTCAGCTGCGCCCGCCACGCTACAGACAGTATCACCAAGCACAACTCGCTTGGAAACCGAAGGAATGGATTTGTCTTGTTCATGCTGGAGCCTGGATTCTGCGTGACTTTCATCATCTAGAGAAGAGGAACAAAACCCACGAGAGTTATGCACACCAGGTACGTGGAACAACACTTCAGCCATTCTGGACTGGGGTCGCTGCTTCCAAAGTGAAAAGATGGATTTATGATTAATAAATGTACTAATTACTCATCACAAAGCCATCTGATGTACTTGAATACACTTTAAAAGAAACAGGCTCAGCTGATACACAACGTCCTGGTGCCAAGTTACAAAAGATGGTAATGAAAATGGAAGAGTGCAGCATGGGCCAGGCTGAAACTGCTCTCAGCGCAGCCCTCTCCACCAGCCCACAGAGAACCCTCGTGTAGCACGTGCTTTGAATTGCAGGGCAGTCTTCTGAAGTGGCGCAGGCACAAGACAGAAGCTGCGCAATGAGGTCAGAAGTTGAAGCTGTCAGTCAGCAGCAGAGGAATTTGAACGTTGGACTTCTTTAAGCAACAACACTGCATGGACAAGAGGAAGGATGTTTCAAATACATGGAGCAACGCTAAAAAGGGTAAAAATATATGGAAAAGTGACCCACTTGGAAGCAGCAGCAAAGACTGGCAAATAAGCAGGCAACAGAAGCAGCATACTGTGGCTTGCTCTTCTCTATTATCAGAGGCAAAGCTGTGTTAACCTGCTCTGTGTTTAACCTGAAGACCCCATTTTACAGCAAAAGGTGATGCCAGAGAACAAAACCAAATGAGGAGGTGTGCAGAACAGGTCTGGCCCTACGGAGAGGGACACTTAAAAGAGAAGGATTAAAGCAGACCGATTCACGGCTCGTGGGCATCTTTGTGAACTGAAATGGGGGAACCCTTTCCTGACGAGACAGTTGGCCTCCTCGATGTACAGAAATGAAACGACCTCCTAAGGAAGCTGCAAGGAAATCCTGCATGCCAAACACAAGCATCCAAACACCGGTTATTACCCAAATCAGCGAAAGCCTTGATTTAAAAACATAGCTATGACAGCAAGCGGTAACTGGATGAAAACACGGGCCAATGGAGACAAACGACTTGACAGCTTGCGTGCTCGCTGTGGCAGAGCAACCACAGGCCCGACGCCGGTTCTGTGACGGGTCTCCTGAAGACCACAAACGGCTTCGCTCTGCTTAAAGCACGGCTGAGCCCAACGATCGCGCTGAGGGTTCCAACAGCGGCCGCTGGACCTGCCGCCCTGAGGAGGCGGCCGCAGCCCCGGGAGCCCTCACACCACCGCCGCCCCGCGGCTCACCCTTGCCCGCCGCGGGCCGGTGGAAGCCCATGATGCGGTTGATGCGTTCCTCCGAGTTCATCAGCAGCTTCTTCCTCCGCAGCTCGGCCCGGCGCTGGGAGGCCGAGAGGCCGCCGGGGGCCGCTCCCGCACCGCCGCCGCCCTCCTCCATCGCCGGCGGAGCGAGGTTACCTCAGCGCCGCACAATGGGGGCCGCCTCGCGTCGACGCGCGCGCGCCAGGGCCGCCGGACGCTGAAGCAAGCGCCGCCATGTCGGGTGAGGGCAGCGGCGCTGAGGAGAGCGCGGGGAAGGCCCATGGCTGCCCGCACTCCCTGCCCGCGCGGTGCCCGCACTAAAGATGGCCGCCGCGGCGTCGGGAGCGGGCCGCGGACCAACGGAGGCGGGGAGGAGGAGCGGGGCCATGGCGGCGCTGAGGGGAGCCACGGGCGGCGGCGGCGGCCGGGGGAGGGCTCCGGAGCGCTGCGGGGACCCGAGCGGCCGAGGCGGAGCGGTTAGAAGTGTAAAACTGGTGCAGCATGGTAACGGTCTCATGCAGAGGTGAAGGCTGTGTTCTCTATAGAAGCTTAAAGTATTAAAGTGAACATTTATGTTTCCAACCAAAGTAATATTTACCTCACACTCCATAACTAGAAAAGAAGCTTAAAACTGTACAAAATCTTATGATTCTAAACGCAGCAGGACATCGGAGGTGTTCACAGAGCTGTTCGATTTCAAGCGCGCAGTATTTAAGCCACAAGCAGAAGCCCCCCACCATGCTGCTCCTCAGCTTGAGGGAGGGTTTGTGCTGGAAAACCACGGGGTGTGTGGATTTAGGGAGTTATTTTGGGCACATTCCAAATGAGGGAAGAGTCTGCTGGTTACTGGAGCACCACACGGATGTTTTTACGTATATGTGAAAGCAGTACACAGTGCAGGGAAATGCCTTCTAGGGAACTGCTAGGCAGTGCTTCCCAAAGGACAGCTTCCCAAATCGCATTCCCAGTGCGGTGACACTGCACTGCTGTTAACAAACAGGTGGAGGGACTGAATGTACATCCTGGGAACAAGGACCTCCCAGAGGCTCCAGATTTACCACAGCATCATAGAAGAGGGAGCATCTTTCCCTGCATGTTCCTGGCCTGCATCCCCACAGCAGGAGCACGTTGAGGGAGAGGATTCTCTCCTTTACTGCAGTCTGATGAGAAGTACCCGAAAGCCAAACCAAATGAAGACAGGGATACGAATGCTTCCCATCAATACGTCAAACTAATTACCTTCAGCATCCTTGACACTGAATGACTTGCACTCATTAACTCAAGACTGCTCCACAGGCACTTCACGCAGAAGCAGAACTCGGCTTCAAGATCCTGTTTGGAGCTCCATAGACCAGTGCTGGAATGGCTGCTAGTTCATGGCCAAGTGGTAAATTCAGCAGCAACAGGGCAAATCTTTACACTGGGGGAAAAACTGTGCTGACAAGTGCAATTACTATTTCTACAATAGAAAGTGATTGATTAAGAAAGAATACAAGAGGATTCTCTATTCAAACCCTGCTCAATACAGAGGTTGAAGGACCAAGCTCATGCATTAACTTAGATATGATGAACCAGAAGCAGCAGTGATGACAGCTCATAAAAAAACTGGCAAACATAAGATGGAATGACTTTTACCAAAAGGTGTTGAGAGGATAGGATGTTAAATGAAGATACAGGATTACCCACGATAAAATTGATCACTTGGTATCACTGCTGAAGGCTAAATTCCAATCACCGATGTCAAGTGGCTCTTAAGACCAACTCCCAGCCTGCTGGTAGGGTACCACATGGTGGGGTACAGCCCCACTCACCTTGCTGAAAGAACACATCCCAGGGCAGGACTGAGTACCAACACTGACTGACTGAGATGCTCTGCAGGAACAGATTCTCACCAATTAATCAGTTAATCACCTGAATATTATGTGTTTTATCTACAAATGGAATTTATCACCTGTTGGTACATGGCATTTAACTCAATCGATCAAATATGTTATTTCTAAGAAAGCACTGATGGACTTGCATGAGTTTTTTCAATTAATTTTATTGAGTAGCCAAATCTGATAAATTAGCACAGATAAAATAAGCATTTGCATGTGTTACAAATGACTTTTTACAGGAATAAAACAGTGAAAATTACAAACTGTAAAAAGGAGGACAAGTAAATCCTGTCTCAGATTCAGAAGGGGGAAGATTTATCACTTCATATTGAAGATCATATGTTTGAGTTCAGAAAACAAAGATTTCATATTACAATATTATACACTACTTTACAAAATTAAATTTACTATAAGGTTTACATCCATAATAGTAAACAGAACCTTAAAATCACATTTAATGGTCCCCTTACTTGACAGCCATTCTGTACGTTTGATTAAATTCTGTTAAGAAGTTAATGCTAAATAAAAGTGAATCATTCTAATTATTGCAACACAGTCTATGTGGACTCAGACTCAAATAGTTTAAATTAAAAACGAGAATGAAAGCAAAGTAAAATGGATGGTAACAATGTTGGCTGAACACTAATGTGTCAAATAGAGTTCAACAGAAAGAGTCTTCAACTAGAAAAATAGAGACCATTTGCAGGGGTCGAGTTGTCGTGCTCAGATCTAAGCACCAGAGCCACTCTCGCCCCTTTTGGCAGTTCATCTTCAGTGTCCTTATTTTTCAGTTGTAGGTAAAAGTGAGAGATCCTAAGTACTTTCTGTGTTCATCTGTCCTGTACTGCCCCTACAGCAATACAGGGTGATCCCAGCAGGTTTTCCCACTGATAGGGAATACACTCACAAAGCTCAACACTGAATTCCTTCCAAAGCAAAGAGGACTCCAAGATTTGACTCTTATCACATTTTGCTCTGTAAAACTCAGGGACTCTTAATTCAAAGCTGTTAATTGCCACAAAGATTGACATCTTTAGCCATTAGTCTGGTGTACATAAAGCAATGAAGCCATCTCCAACGTTTACGTTGTAAAAAAAAGGATATAGTAGCAAAATACAGTCAGAGACACTTTCGGGGACTGTTAAGATGCAAGGATGTTTTTCAACATCTGACTGATAATATACCCAAAACCACAAGTTTAAGTCATAACCTACGCAAATGCATAGCTTCCATTTAAGATGTAAATGAAGAGACCCCTTTCCCCAAAGAAAAAAGTTGAATCAGACTGTGAAAACTTAAAAACCTCTTCACTATGACTTAGAAACTGTGCAATTCTTTGACAAGCTGTTCAAGTAAATATACTCTGTTTGAAGGGAGAGAGCAGGCAGGGAAGCTTCAACTGACTCTCTAATAGTCTTTTCATGCTATTTTAGACATTGCTCTGAAATTCAGCTTCTTGTGCTCAAGCGACAAGAACAACTTCCCTCAAGAAACTCCCCTGAAGTAAGGCAACTCCTGACAACCATGCAGCTACAGCCTGAAATGGCAGCAAATGATTACCTACGATGTCCTTGGACATCTGCATCACAAATTTAACTAACCTCATCACAGTGCATGTCTGACCAGATACAAGCAGTTTACCTGTTCAAGTTACTTGCCCCAGGAATTGGGTTTTGCAAGTCCTTTATCACAAATGAAAAAGCAAACCAAGATTTTTCCATATGAAACACTTCCACAGGGATACAGTAACAAATACTCTTTATGTTGGTAGCTATATGTGACAGCTTAATCTCCACCACAGGACAATGATCAATGCACTCTTTAAATGATCTAAGTATTTCTGTATATAAATTTTCACTTCAAGGCCAATGTCACCTTCCCTCTGCAGCTCTGGCAGGGATCTGAGAGTATATTTTAAAGCTCTTATTTGGTGCACCCTGGCTTTGGACCTGGGCTTATTATACAGCTGCTGTAAACCAAAAATGAACGGAAAACTTCAAGCGTGCCTCAAACCCCCACCTAATCTGCAATGTAAAGTATTTTTGTCTTTGGAGAAAGAATGTCTTCTTGAATTTTAACCTCAGGATATTCAATGCGGTCTCAAACACTGAAGTGCTGTCACACAAACTCGCTTCAGAAACGCACTAGATTTTAGGTGCTAAACATTCAGTTAATGTAAACAAGAGCCGAAAGTCTACTAAACGTAAGCCAAAGAGCCTGAGAGAACCTTCCTTGCCCTTCCCCTCCCACCCATTTGCAAACTGAAATGACAACTATTCCTTTCACTGGAGAAAAACAACGTCTGCCATCTAAGTCTACTTTTGCTGCTGTCTCAGCCACTGACATTAAGATGTTCTCATATAGAACTCACTCCTCCCCGCTCTTTTTAATTCAAATACTGACTTATTAAAAGCTTCATCAAACTCAGCCATCATGTCCAGGTTAAGCTCACCTCTAGTCCTGTCAGCCACAACCCCTGGATTCTACACTTCACAAGTATTTGTTCGTTTCACAATGAACAGTTGTTCATTGCTACTTTAAGTCTGAACATTGAGATACTCTGTCTGCAATCACTGGATGCACTTAAAACAATTTCCCTGCAAATCATGATCGGAATTGTGAGGTTTTTTATCTAGCAGCAAAAAAAAAAAAAGAACAAGAAAAAGGCAAAGAGTTACAGAAATATACATTCTGAACACAAAGAACTCTTTATTTTACAAAATGTATTTCACCTTTTCACTATTGCCTTTGTAAATATACTTCATGCTGCAACTACTTACAGTAAAAACATGATTTGCAGCAAATTAAAGGTGCTCAACCAGTTCCAACAGTTTGATTTTCTTTCTTTTAAGGTACAATATTATGTAGTAGCACGTTTGATTCTCAGATGTGGTCCTTTATTTGCTTTAGTTCGTTGAAATCACAGTGAGAACTTCTCATCAACTGCCTCAGGCCACAGATTTAATGAAGATATTACAAGCACAATCGTTCTTTACTGCAAAACCTTTCCTTAAAGAAGTGAGCCAAAGGCTACTGTTTCATTTATTCACTTGCTGCTGTATATGAAGGAGGAATTCATAGTATGATAAGGCTGATTCTGTTCTGTCTTCAATCATATTTTGCAGGAAACTTGATTTCAATGGACTGTCATCCCTTAAAAATGAAAATATGAGTGTTGAGTGAAATAAACATTTTCCAAGACCGCCAGTGCAACGCGTTCATAAAGTTACAGCTCAAGTGGCAAAGCTATTTCAGGAGCTTAAGGACATACGAAGTGAGGATCTCAAATAACCCTTGTCATTAATCCTAACAAGTGCACTCATCAGCATTCTCTTCATTATCTGACATTAACTCAAGATTGTTCTGTGACATTTAGTCTTTTTTAGTCTGTGGCAATTCTAATTGGAGTCAACTTAGAACAAGTCACGTCCGTTGTAAAATCTGTTAGGCACAGCATGCACCACTTCAGACTTCTGTTAAGAAAGTCCAGTGTATGATACTGAAATATGTATTCAGAGATCCCTAAAGAAGCAAAAATACTGTTCAAAAATACTTACTTTATTATATATAGTATAGGGAAGAAAGGTCTCTGTTCTCTCAGCCAAGAAACAAAAGCTATTGTTCTGGTGGATTCTGCAGTGTCAAGTTCTGGGAGATGTGTCTAAGAGGAAAAGGAATCATTAATACATAGAGGACAGTTTTCAGAACAGCGAAAGGACTCTATCCTTACTGAGTATAAAGGAAACCCAGACAGATATATTAGTCTCAGTTGAAAGGGCTTGAGACAGTCAACTGCACTAAACTAATACAGCAATATAGTAAATAGCAATTAGCTGTCAGAAGACTGATGACTGAGCTGTGATCAATACCTATTGCAGAAACCAAAGGATTTCCCACTCACCCACTATGCTTACTATTGGCAAGTATTCTCAGTCTGCTCCCACAGGTCTGAGAAACTTACTCACTGCCAGCCTCTTCTTACTGTGCTTTCCTGGGAATAGCTATAAAGGCTTAGCCTGGAGAAACTCCAAGAGAGGCAACAAAAATGATTTATTTCCCTGAATCTGGATTTATAGTGAATAATAACTAAATGGCTAATATTTGAATAGTGGTATTGAAGTTCTCGTGAAAATAATACTTTGGTAGCACTGTAGCACTGAAGTACAGCAAGGCAAGCACATACCATGTTCTGCGGTATCGAGCCATAATTGGGAACTCCAAGGACTTGGCTGATAAAGCTCTGCCCACAGTTCTTCCCAATCCACAGAAACATTACCTGAAAGATACCCAGCAATAACATTAATGACATTAATCCAACATAAAACCACAGCTCAGCAGTCTCCTCCACATTATGACTTCTCAGAAAGACCATGTCAAGTAAATCTGGGTACCTTTTAAAATCCCCACCACCACCCAACTTACAGAGCCAGCATCCATAAGGTAAGCACCATCCCTGCTCAACTTCTCCACTGACAGCTGGAGAAGGGGTGGCTGAGGTATAGTTCTGTCGTTTATGTTAAGAGCCCCCTGAAGGAAAAGGCAAAAAGAAAAACAGTGGTTCACATCTGAGGCACTGAAACAGGCATGAGAACAGAAGGTTAAATAAGAATAGGAAGTGTCACACTGAACACTGAAGCTGGACCCTTTTTCTCAGTTCAAGTCGTACTTGGAGTGCACCATTTATTAGTGAATCTCTTCATGTTTTATTCAGAGAGGGTGTACTTAAGATTATTAAATTTTAGGACAGGAATATCAGATTTGGTTTGCACAAAAGATGGGATTTCTAAAATTATTCAGGCTCTTACATTCACGGTTCACAAAGCAACTTTGACATTTTACAACGAAGGAAGCCACAGAGGGACAAAAGCACGTTATACTGTCTTTATGTACATGTGATTTATACTGAAAAGATAACGACCCAGGGCAAAAAGTGGAATAATTTAGAATAAACCTTCCCCATCCATCCATAGCCAGAGCACAGCCTCTCTCCAGAATTCATCACTCCAGTCCCAAATAACAAATAACTCTGGGATCAGACAAACAGACCGATACTCACCTCATCTGTGAGGTTATCGACTCTGTACAGGCTGGGATGTGTCATGAGCATGAGGTAAACAAGAGGCTGGTTCTTCACTTGACACATGGTAAAAATGCGTTCATCTAAACGTGTGCTCGTCCCGGTTTGAAATGCTTTCTGCAAACAATCAGGCATTTCATTTTACCATTAAAGCAAAGTGATATAAGCAGAATTTAACACACCCTCTATTGATCATATATAACTTAAGCCGTAGAGATGAGCCGTAAGTATTTTTTCCTGGTTATGGTACTTTAGGACTGCTATTTTACTTCTCTATCGTTCTTTCAAGTGTTTCACAGATCATACAAGCCTCCCTATTCCTATTGGAATAGAATAGGAATTACCACGACCTCGCACCATCAATCCCTTCTAGTGAGCACTACAGCTGAGATAAAAGCATCTCAAAATGCATCTCTTCTAACACACACCTCAAAAATGCTACTTGATGGAATTTAGAAGAATAAATATTGGAGCAGTTTACAGTTGGATTCTACGTATGGAATCTTTGGTAATTCTGGATTTACAATAGAGATCCTACATGCTGGGACAAAGAACCCCCAAACAGCTACACCTGAAAAAAGTGCTCGCTCCTGCCTCTCCACTGGGTCAAACACTTCTACATGAAAACGTTCAAATGTCAGTATGAACATGCTGCTTAATTCCTCATCAAGGGGCATGAATCAGAAAACTCTCTCTAGATCAGGAAGTTCTAGATCAGCCAGCTTGTCCAACACTTAGAATGACCTCAAATATCAGTTCAGGGAAATCCAGTCAAAAACTACTTACATTGAGCAAATATTGTAAGCCAAATGTAAGCCAAAAAAGGCTTTAAACCTTTGGCAAGAACAGCCTGCCAGCTCTTGATACCCACACTGAACTGCTGTGTGGATCTACATTGCCAGAAATGCAGAAGAATTATTACTGCAAACACACACTACCAGTGCCACATTCCGTAGCCTGGTCAGAGTCTAAGTTTCCCATTCCCTTGCTTAAAACATTTATACCATTGATTTTATGCATATTTCTGAACTCCTGCTTCTCAACTAGATCACTCCATAACGGTAATCTTTAAACATCTCTATCCCCTATTGCCCTCTGCAGGTAAGAGAAGGCCCATCCATTACCCTGTTGTATTTATTTACTCCATAAAAATCTTCAAATCCCTCTATTTTCATAACATAAGAGACTCCAAGGTAAAAACACATGTTCACCACCTGTAAAATCATAAGTTATCTACCCAGGCCTGAGAAACAATTAAATAGGCTTTGTTCTACCATTGACCTTTCAAGTCACTAAATTCTGGGGTGCAGAGAAATGTAACTGTTATCTTGAGAAAGGCTGGTTCTGTTAAATGATCTAAACCAAGCAACTTCCTGATTTTGAGTCCTAAATATACTGAAAGAGAAGAGAGATGCTATTCTGTACATCAAAGAAACATCCCTTTACTTCAGGTTGACAAGCCAAACAATCCTCCTCTCGCACAGCTTCCTTTTTACTCTTACCTGTTTCAAGAGTGCCAGTACATAAAGTGGGAAGAGCCGTAGCGAGGAGGGGGCTGTAAGACCAGGTTGTTGAATGCTCAGGACTGCGGAGCGATAAGCAGCTAAAGAGTCTATCACTGCATTGACCAGAGCATCCCGAGCATCGCTCAATGTAGCGGAGACTGACCGGTCCACAGCTAAAAACAGAGTACAGAGCTCACATAAGAGGCTTTCCTCCCTTGGTAGGAATACAGTCACATGTGTTATCTCTTCTCATTAACATGTACCTCCATGCATCTTAATAAGCTATCTAGGAAGTCAAGACAAGTGATTCAGAAAAAGCCAGGGATGATGCATCAGACTAAGTTAAGGTGACTACATACATCGATACTGACACTTTACCTAAGCCTAGCATTAAAACCCTCTTAGGTTTGCAACTTAGAAAGCACTCTTGGAAAGAGAGAATCTTTTCTTCTAACATTACTTCCCAGAAGATTACTGCTCACAGCTTTAGGGATATCATCCCTACATATCCAAACATGCTTACCCATATTGGCTAACAGCCCCGTGATGGCCTGTACATCTGCCCCTAGGTAGACATCGCTCAGTGTTGTTACAACAGGTAAGCACATAGTGTGGACACGAATTCTTCTTTCCCCTGTAAGAAAAGACAACTGTAGTCTCCACACATCATGTTTGTTTTATGAAACAACAGAACAAATGCCAGTGATTACGCAGTAGCAACAAAACCCTGAGATTTAATCTAATTTATCATACAAGTGGTGAACCAGGCCATTTCCAGTACCTTCTAAACCAGTTATTTCTCAGTTTCTGGGTTAACTCTCCCTATTTTCAGACTAGAAGTCTCCCGAGAAACTTCCTGGTCTGGAAGAAGCAATAACATCACCAACATGTTGGAACACATCACAGCTGCAATCTTGATATTAGATAAAATAGTAGATGTAAGTTACTGCCACTGAATTGCAGCTGATAAACAGACACAAAGAGACTCATCTGAGTACTGTACTGCTGATGCAGCTAACACTACCTGTGCATCTTACCTTTGCTGGATGTGTACAGGAGAGCTGACTGGAAGGAAACAACCTGCATATCAGCAAGGCTCTCTTCTACTGACATTTGCACAGCGTATCCTGCATCTGGATTCACGTTTGGTAATGACAACAAGTCTGTAGATCGTACAAAGAAGTTCCCATGGAAAGTGTGAATGGAGAGACCTGCAAGATAAGCATTGTACTGAGTCAATTTTATGTTCATAGTTGTGAAGTACAGACACCATTTACACAGCTGCCATAGATGGCTCGGTATCAGAACATTAAGATCCTTCTCAATGAAATAAAGTATCTTCAGGAAAGGTAAATATCCCAGACAAGACAACTAATCCATAGAATCCACAAAGCCTAGCAGAAAGCAGGCATTTGGAAGTCAAATCAATGTAGGATAGTAGGAAGTCCCTAGACTATAAAAGAACTCCCTTGTTGAAACAGCAGTCCAACAAAATCTCCAGTTTTAATCACTGTAAAATGGAACTTGAATGCCAGTAAAGATGCTGCAAATACAGTCTTCAATAACTGGTCTGATTCCTGGTACTGAAATACTCATCAAAACACTCCCAAGTAACAGCAAATGCTTCTTTCCTTTCTCTCCCCTCCCCAGTCCAAAAAAAGCTGTGTTCAAACCTTTGGTGCATCTTATCCTCATGACAGCCTCAAACCCGATCTTTCTAGTTAAATACCGCTTCAGTTCCTTTTGCAGCTTCTCCACCTGAACAGGGTTGTGTTTATGGTGGTAAGACTGGTAGTAGTAGACACTACCTGCAGAATACCTTGATATACAACCTGAAACAAAACCGGCACACATTGGCAGAGGGCAGACAGTCGGTGCTGTGCTTTTTAAACATACCAATTGAATGCAATACTCCCTTTAATTATTAAACCATTCACACCCACAAATAACTTTTATATAGTTACAGGCCTGCTTTCAAAGACAGGTCCGTGTAACACAACTATAGGTATTAAAGGAGTTTCAGGTACAATATAATTTTCCATTGACCTGAAATTACAGGAACATTATCACTTGAAAGCTGGGTTAAATGGAGGAAAGAAAATTCAAATGCTAATGAAAGCTACTCTAAAGATGTTTGCACTGACGGTTCAAAGGCATGAAAGGAGGAAAGTATTTCAGCCACTTACACCAGGATCACAAGAATCCTGACTCACTAAGGGAGGATATGAACAGCTAGGTTGAATCGGGAAAGATTGAAGGATTACATTCTATTCACTATCACTGCTCATCAAAGATTAATTTGCATCTTATCACATTAGATTAATTCAAATCAGGTTCATGTACTAAATATTAATGTAGATGCTATGTCTTTACCAAAAGTGCAAGAGTTACTCACCCCAGAACAGCTTAAACATGACTTACCCAGAGAAGCCAAGTCTGAATATTGCCCACTAAGAAGAAATAAATCCACTGCAACCTGCTGCCCTGAGCAGTCCAAGGCTAACTTCTTGTAAAAATCAGTTGATGGTGTCAGATGTATATCCTGTTAATACAATGGGGTATTACAAAACACAAAAGAAATTCAAAGAGATTAACACATTTACTGCCTCTTTTCAAGGACAGGAATAATTGATTCTCCATCACTGGTTACAATGATAGCATTAAAAAAATCCAATCATTAACCCATGTTTACAGTGCTTGGGTTTGGTTATTTTTGTTCTTTCCACTTCTTCAACAAAGGAAGGTTAGCACAACAAGAGAACCACAACATTAACCCAGAAGAGGCAATTCCAGAACCACCTACACATACAGAAGAGGGCAATCATTTCTCAACCCTTTTGCTTCCCTCACCTTTGCAGTTGCTCTTTGGTTTGGCTCTTCTCGTGACTTCAGCGCTCCCATTCCCACAGATGGAAGCTGTGTCTGGAAGACAGAGATTCTACCTCCAGTAGGGGACATCAGTTTAAAGGCAGCCTGTAATGCAGGCCCCAGGGCACTCTGAGTTTCCAGGGACTTGGTAAACATCTGTGGCAAGGCCTTCAACAGATCTTGAATTAGCTACAATTGAGAAGACAAAAGCATTAAGACCAGGAACCTTTGGAGTTTTCTTTCTTCATAAAGCTGATTGCTGAACATGCAACAACATGTATAAACACATCTAATATTAAGGTAGTGAAGAAAAAGCCCTAGCAGAAGTCAAGTACTGTCTTGTCTCAGGGTAGCAAAAGTTTACAGTCACACAGATAAAAGACCTCTTTCTTCCACCTCAAACTCTGCATTTAAACTGTGGGCGTTTAAGTGCATTAAGTAACACAGAAATTATAGAGCATATCCCAAACTATGTGAAAGTCACTAAAGTTCTTACCTCTTTATTTTCATTTAAATTTACTAATAAGTTTTCTGGCATTGGGATAAATACATCTGGAAATGGACAAAATAAAAAGAAATAGTTACTTTTAAAAACACATAAACTTCCCCCATTTCTATTTGCCAACCATTATACCTCTTGAAAAAAGAATACAGTATCAGTGTGCAAACCCATTTAAAGATCACTAGGTAGATTTCTTCCTTTCCCACAGGGAAACTCTAACCCTGTTAGATTAGCAGTTGATGGGGGTGAAGCATAATCAAGATTATTAAGTAAAAATGCACAGCAAAGACTTTATAGTGTTCATTCTTCCTTACCCTGTAAATACAGTGAGAGGTGACTTGAAACCAAAGGCAGAGGAACAAGCACGAAGCATCAGTCATCACAGAATCTATAGCTATTTACCAAGCGTCAGTATTTGGGGGATCACAAGAGAAATCCAGATAACCGTACACATTAAAGTGGAGGTTAGAAGGCTGTCTTCATGTTTTAAGTCAAGAACAGCCACAGCATTCTTGCACACCAGGGGCTTCATAAACACACAACGAACACACGCTACTTGTAAAACCATTACTGGAAAGCCTAATGAGCTGGTCTAGAAGCTTCCACCAGGTATAATTTTTAAGGGCTGTCAAACCCAGCGGCATCAGTAGATACAAAGCCCAGGATTTATTTCTGCATACCTTCAATATCTGAAACTATCAGCATCTGAGGCTGAGAGAGACCTTCCTGAAGACTGTAGAAATGGATTGTGCTGTCAAACGTTATGAAGCCTATTTTCGTTCTAGTGTTCCCAGGAAGCCTGAAAATGAGACATATGGTGTTCAGCAAGATGGAATTTCATTTCTGCAGGCATGCTGCTTTTGAACCATCCACTGCACCTCTCCATGGTCGTTACCAAGTAGTTAGCTTTACAGCTACACTGCAACAGCTTGACTCAGGCAGTCTGGAGCAGAAAAGGAGCTCGTAGTAGAGTTGCTTAGCAGACACTCAAGAATTTTTTAGGAGGGTAATAGGAAATGGAAGAAAAGGAAGAAACAAGCTGCAAAATGCAAAGCAGCATTTAGATGAGCTCAAACAGCATGTCTTATTAAACGTGTATTAGATGTACGCTTTCCTTTCAGCGGATCCTTACCTAAATTTCAGCTTTTAAAAAATACATTCTAAAGACATCATAAATGTTACATTTATTCCTTTTGGGGACTGGTGAAGCAAAGAGCCAGACTGAGAAATTGAGAAAAGCCTCAGAATTACCTTTTATATCAGTGCAGCCGTGATGGGAAAAAGACTGTGGCTTTACACTACATTTTAATACAATACTGACCATTGCTAGCCAATCTAGGAAATTTCTCTTCTAGATAGGCAGGACAGGCACATTGATGCCTATCACAAGTGTCATCAGAGGAGCAAAAATAGGAGATTCTAAGATACTTACAAGTCAAGATTGTCTAACAACGTCTGGCAGACTGTATTCAAGTATCCTGTCTCTACTGCATTATGAGAGACATCAAACACAAAGAGGTACACAGGTGGCTGAGGTGGACGTAGCTGAGGAAAGAAAAGATTACCTTCAATTTTCAAAATTACATTTATTACATGGGGTTTATTTATTCCACTGCGAATTTCAACTCTATTATGACAGTGCACAGATGATAGTTACAACTTCTGAATGCACTTGTCTCTTATTGGGTAATCTAGAAGTATAATTTTCGTCCGTAAGACCCCAAATGCATTCTAAATATAGAGGAGCTTTGACATCAGAATTGTTTAAAAAAGAACTTTCTGAAGTGCTTTCCAAGAGTTCTCAGATACACTCCTTGAGGCAGGAACTGCTCCACTGAGCTGGAAAGCACTGTCTATTACAAGGCTTTTTCTGGCTTCCCTTTGGAAACAAAAGAGGATAATTAGAAGTAAATAAAACCTTACCATGTATTCAGATGGAGCCATGAACTCAATAGTAGCATTCTGGACTTCAGGTCTTTTATGAGGTTCTCCATAAACTCTTGTCACAGGATTATACATGAATTCCTCAGGAACTATGCAGATAAGGTTAGATATTACTTCACACTAGTATTAGCTGGGCTGCATTTTAAAGCAAATACATCAACTCTCCTCTGTGCCTGTTGGGCAATGCTTCTTGGAGAACTATGCTAGGCAGGGCAGCTACTTTGTCAGCTGCTAGGGTGGGAAACCACTTCAGACTTACTGTGCTTCATCAGTGACACCCTGTCTTTGCCCATGGGAAGCATTTCTCATGCCTTACAGCCTCAACTGACAACAACCACTCATAATCATGGCCAACAATATTACAGTCTCAAAGGCCAAGGTGGGCAGGGCTCACCTTCAACCATTCAAAGCAACAAGCACATTTAATACCTACCATCATTCACTCTATAGCACAGATTGCATTTCCATCTCCTTTGGTCCAGAAAGCTGACAAAAGGGTTAATATACGTCCGGCAGGAACGGCATCTCACAATAGTACTTGAAGTGACCACTGGCAGTTGCTGGAAAAGAAAAGCTTCCTGTTTTAAGGCATTACCACACTGCAGCTATTCATCTACAATCACATTATCTACACTGTGCTTCTTGCTTAGCTAGCCCAAGCAGACTCGTTGAAGAAAGGGACTTCTGCAACCTCACAGCATCCCTACAATTCCTCAATAAGACAGGCTGGCACTGAGCTCTAACCTATTCAACCGAGCAGGTTCTCTTTTCAAGCCTCTCAAGTCTTGAGTTTTACACTGATGGCTTAAGACCAAGTCTTACACCCAATAAAGATCAAAAAACCAGGAAAAATATCCCACATAACTGAAAAATTATCCAAATTGCGGAAAATAACAATGTTTAGAAGAGGCACTGCTAAATGCACAGAGTCTCCTGGTTATCTGAGGACATCCAAACCTTTTTCACTCTGTTAACTCTTAATTAGGTTTAGCATTAGTACTAGGTTTGGTACAGGAAATCAATAGCTACAACTGCTATGTGACAAGATAAAGCTATCTAAGCAATTAGATGTGCTGTCTTGTGTCACAGTCCCAGTGC
Organism: Psilopsiagon aymara; assembly: GCA_024733675.1. Lineage (NCBI taxonomy): Eukaryota > Metazoa > Chordata > Aves > Psittaciformes > Psittacidae > Psilopsiagon > Psilopsiagon aymara. The sequence goes on from JANRGW010052825.1 coordinate 21,672, forward strand.
TGTGCTGGCTCTAAAGCTGACGGGGTTTTTGATTAAGTGAGGCTTCAAGGTTTAAAATTGGTAGGGAGAAAAATCCAGAAACATGACAATGATCCAACTTGAGCAGGAAAATGTCCGTCACCAAAGGAATTTTTCTGGGCCGCACTTGCCCTTCTTTCACAATTCACTGTCCAGCTCTGGACTCTAGGGAAGGCACAGTTGAGATTTCAGCATTTCAAGGTTGGAATATTTGTCATACCGATAAGTCTTTGAAAGGATGAAGCAGGAGCCCCAAAGGAAGTTTGGCTTTATTCAGTAAGGCCTGCGTTTGAGGAATGTTAGTCAGGGTACAGCGGAACAACCTACACGGAGGACAAAGCGTTATTTTTAGAGGCTTTCAGATACTAAAAATGATGACTTCAGTAGCACAGAGCATCCTTTATCTTTTCCTAGAGCTGGTGATAGTGAATTTCCACCTTCTCCAGCTGTCAAATCATTCCAGTTTAATCTTAGCTTGACCCACAGTATGCACTTTGAGTTCTTATTTTATACACACACTCTAGACAGAGCTGTCAGTCACTCGAGTCAAAGTTAAGCCGAACAATATTCAAAGTTACACCAAACCCTTACATACTGTGGTATTTCGGGATACCACTCTAAGTGGCCTTACAGGCAGATCTGAACCAGCAAAGTTGAAAAGACTGCCTTAAAACTTAACAACTATACACAGAAACTTCAGAACTCAGTCTTTTCCACAAGTGCAGATGTGCACAGCGCCTTTGCAGCTCCTGTTCAGCTTGTTTGTATGAGCAACTTCACAAAGATGCTGTTATTTCCTTTATCAACTATAGAAGGCCTTGCAAAGCAGGAACACCAGGTTATACACAGCTTGGCTGGTCTCCTCAGAGAGATTACTTGAATAAGCAACTGCCAGTGTCTTGTTTGACATTCCACTTACTCCATTGTTTGAAAGGTTACTATTAATACAGAGGTTTCTGCATTGTCAATCTGTGGTATGCCTCACTCAAATGAGTTAACTCCTATTACATCTTTTCTGAGTCACACTTATTGCCAGCTATATTGTGACTATATCACCTATTTAATAGGTGCTATATCACCTATTAAAGGTACATTTTTTTGTAACGTATCTATCACTGTCCTGCAAAAACCGTATTTTAACTCATACCTTCTACACACAATTTTCTGTCACAGTTTAAGCCATTTACCACCTTTATCTTAACACAGCGAAGCTCATTTTCAGTGTTTTCTACTCAAAGAGTTATGTCTACAAATAGGAATTTATACTTCTATTTCAATGAATTATAGCAAATGGATAATCTTACTCAGGATTACAGTTGAGCTTCTGGATGTCCTCATGCAAGTTTGGGACTGGAGCTTTCAAGATGGTTGTTGGAAGAATATTTCTTTCTTGAAGAAGATTCACAGGTCTTAATCCTTCTTGCTGTAGATTCAGGGCTCCCATAGATGCACTTAAGTGATTAGTGCCCAGGGCAGGCTAGAGCCAAAGAGAATTTGCAATGTTAACACCAACTCTTTAACCAACGGAATGGTTCGTGCTGGGACCTTAAAGCTCCTCCAGTTCCAGCCCCTGCCAAGGGCATGGACACCTTCCATAGAGCAGGGTGCTCCAAGCCCCTGTGTCCAACCTGGCCTTGAGCACTGCAGGGATGGG
>JANRGW010052828.1:0-12972 GCA_024733675.1 Psilopsiagon aymara
GCAGCACTTTCTCTGAGAAGGGAGCCCCTCTCAGCACAGGAAGAGGCTATGTAGGCCAAGAGGCTGTTCACAAAGCACATGTTGCCAGGGAGATGTAACAAGAGAGGTAGAACAGTCTTTGAAGTGCAGGTTAGTTGCTGAACTCACCTGTCCTGATCACTGGGAGTTCCCTATGTCATCCAAGCAAGCAGTAAAGATTGTTAACCAAACTCAAAATATAATATAAATGATATCGAAACTGCAGTCTGCAAGGACAGAAATTATTGTCCTTTAAGAGATCTTTTTCTCTGACACTGAACTGTTTCTTGAAATATATGCATCTCTAAGTCTGAAATACTTCAGAGATAGTGACTTGTATGTTCCCTCTCATAACTCTCTGAATCTTCTCAAGCATTGAAAGCCACAGTGCTTTTCATTCTGCTTGGAAATGTTACCCTAGTGACAAGAAATCTGTATGGCTATGACTGTCAACAGTGCTGAGAAGAGTCCTGGGCAAAGGTAGAAAAATAGAAGCTAAACAGAAGTAACATGCCACAGATGAGCTTCAAATGACAAAAGATGAGCCATGACTATGGTCTGCAAGTGCCTAGGCATAGTTCTGGAAAATTACATGTGTATGGAGGCTGCAAAGAGGAAAGGGAGATAGCACAAAATAGTATGCAACTCTGAATGGATTCCCATTCAAGGAATAACACTCAGATTGCTATTTATATGGAAATTGCTTTGACTGTCCAGTTTACCTCTGGCTACATAGGGAAGCATAGGCCACTATGTGCATCACATCTCTCTCTTTAGGCCTCATACCTCTTCCTCTCTCACAGCTCAATAACAACAGTGCAGTCTACATTAGGTTCTGACTAGAGAAAACAAGAAGTGTTTTGCGATTATTTTTTCCATCCCTTTGTAAAAGCAGGTCAATAACTCCCCCAAACCCACAAGTCTTTCTTTTGCTGTGTGTTGCTCAACAGAAACAGCAGCTGCAGGTGCAAAACCCATCCACAGACTCCAGTAACAAGAAGATCGTTTGATAACAGGAGACAAACCCCCACTGTATTTCATAAGGCCCATGTGTGTCACTATTTCTGTCCAACTGTAAGGTGGTGAACAGAGAGCTCTACCTTGAGCCTCCTCCAGGAAGACTGGGGAGGAGTGGTGTGGCAAGAGGATGATGCATTATCAAAATGCTTCTTTTTGGCTAAATGTCAACCCACATCCTGTTTTGCTCGAATTAATCTGCTGTTCCCTTAAAGAGAACTATCTTTTCAAGCACATTTTGGCAAGTCACCTCCTCTGATTCTGTTGTACTATTTTCTGTTGAGGCCTTCAGAGACACTTCCTCCTTCTGTTGAAGACCCTCGTTATGCTCAACATAATCTCCCTTCATTGTCTTCACTCTATGCCTCATATTCATTATGCCTTGCTATAGCATTTCCAGCTGTTCTGCTTCTAAAGCTCCACAAGTACTCCTCTATCTCGAATTAATCCTTGCTCTATTGAAGATACATCTGTATATAAAGGGTATGATTGTAAGTATGATGCTCCATTTAATTCAGAGTGTGCTACCTCTGAAGTACCAATTGTTTAACTTGCTCCATAACCTAATAACTTAATGAGACTGTTTGTACAGTCACTTGTACAACAGAGGGTCAGTGTAGGGATCAGAATTAAATGGCTTGTAGCAAGTTTGGAGAAAAACAGAATTGGATTCTTGTTCTTGGTGTCAGTTTCCTGGGGACTGAGAGATCTGATTCTATAGTAGCCTGGCAAGAAATATGCCCTCAGTAATGACTGCTACTGTAGATATAGGAACGTACAGAGGATGACCTCCACATGCACATATATTTTAATCATCAGCATCACCATAGATTTAATCTGTGTATCAATTCCAGTATTCCATTCTTAAAAAAAATTGGCAACACTCGCAGGAAGTTGTGTTGTAAGATATTATTGCTACAAAGCACCAAAATAAAAACCACAAACTCATGGTTCTTGAATGGAAAAGAAGCTAAGACTTTATTCCCAAAGCAAGGATGGGTTTTCAGCCTCTGAGTATTAATTAGGTGTTTATTTTAAAGATATGATGCTGTAAGATACATACGACACTATGTGATACAATATGATACAGAAGTACAGGGAAAACCCAAAAGTGATTACGACAAAGTGGAAAGAGCAGGAGATGAATAGTGAATAGCCAAGAAATAATATTCAGAAGTTCTTAGGCAGAAGAATAGATCCTTTGCTATGGAAAAGAAGGAAATTCTAATTTCCTATGTTCCTGCTGATGGGCACATCTTCATTTATTCATTATGACAGTTCTTCGCTTATTCTCTATAAAACTTGCCACCAACCTAATTGAAAACAAAACAGAATAAGTATATAATTAAAAAAGGCAAAAAGAACAAATAAAGAGTATAGGAAATAATAGACCATATTTATCAGTGTCCCAACTGTTGCGTCTCCTGAGAGCATCAACAGAAATAATCATGTTGAATGTCCATGCTTTCTCTCCTTTTAGAAGAAGCAGTGCTTTAACCTGTACAGATTATTTACTTACATACTGAGTAACTTTGTATGTTAGATCTAGTGGCCTTCTGTAATGGAGTGACTGCATCAGTCATCAGTGACAAGGGAAGAGCTGCAGATGTCATCTACCTGAGCAACCTCAATTACTGAAAGATGTTCCTGCTCATGGAGGGGCTCATGGTGTGGGACCAGATGATCTTTAAGGTCCCTTTCAACCATTTTGTGATTCTATGATTGCGACCCAGTAAAGTATAAAAACTATCCTCTCTAGTATCCTTCTAAAAAGACACTAAACAGTAGTTGAGATTGTGTTCATACTCACCCTTTAACTCTGCCGGGTCACTTTTTGAAATACATCTCCCTGTCCTGCTTCTAAAAGAACAAGTGCTGCCGCTTCCACTATTCTCACCAGAAATATCTTTCAGCCATGGGAGAAACTTAATAATCTAAAGTATTTCATGTAGTTAGTTCAACATCTCCCATTTGCTCAGATTTAGGGCAGTGTTCTTTGTAAATCTTCATTCAGATTTATCCCACATATCTCCTCAACCCCTTTTTATTACTCTCACTGCAATCGTAAGTCCCTTTTGGGTGCCTACAGAAAAGTGCAATATATCAGATATTTTCCTTCTTTATTTTCTGGAGAAGTTGTCCTTAATTTTCATCTTTTTCCATGTATTTATGTAAGGAATTTCTCTGCTAGATAGCATTGATTTTATTTGAGTTCTGGGAAAACAGAAAACTCATCACTTGTGATTTTTCAAACTAGCCTGCACAAAGCCTGACAGAATACATGAAGAACAGCTTCTCAGCTGAAAACAGACTTTTTCTGTAATCACTGACCCTTGTTTTAGCGAGTAATCTCAACTTCCAAGTGGCACGCTAACCTACCTTGACTGTCCACACCAGGCTGCTCACCAAAACTGCATAGAGCAAGGCTTTGCCACAGAGAATGAGGTAAGTGAGCTTCAGAGAATTTCCATACCGCAAGTAGGACTCTGCAAATCAAACATCATTTGTGCATTGAATCATCATCACAAGAGACTAGATCTAATGTAGCTCTAATCAAATAAAGCCCCTTGAAATCTTTAGCCAGGTGACACACGGGAACTGGAGCCAAATGAAATGGCTCTGTTGATACGAGATAGTAGAGGATGGGGAAGAACAGTGTGATTCAAAGAACCAAGAGAAAGCAAGTCTAGCAACAGGAGAGAATGGCTTAATGCTAAGAAAGTATTTCCTGATTGGGAATGTTTAACCATTGTGTTGCCACACCTGCTGCAAAGCTAGGCTGTTCATGTGAATCCCTCTTAGGAAACTCCACTTAAGCTGACCCACAGGGCACATATTTTGCTTTCGTGCATTATTGTCTGTGGCCTTGTAAGTGCTGCTGCTGTTTCAGGGAAGTTTTACACAGCCCACAGTAACATAGCCTATAGAACTTTAATTCTTGTGGATTTTTCAGTCTTAAGGAATTGCAGTTGAACCTGGTCTTGATTCAACCTTAAGATTCATGAAGCATAAAAGAAGTTGGTGAAAACCAGGACTGTGTAAAGATGTACACACAGATATGGATATCCTTGCAGTTTGGAGGGGAATGTAACTTGTAATGGGAAATATTCTGAATCTGATACTAAGATATATTCAGGGTTCTTAATGTGCTAATCACTTGACTGAGTATGATTTTTTGCTTTCATGGCTGAGCAAAAAGCTTCCCAACAGAAGGACTGGAGGAGATGATAAAAAGAGCAAATTACACTCTATAGGGAGATTCAACAATTTCTTCAGTTATACCGGAAGAGAATCATAAAGAAAAGGTAAATCCCCCCTCCAAACCACAGCTGCATACAGCAGGCACATACAAACCTCTTGAAGCATGGTGTTTTTTATTCTGAAGTGCAAATAACTTGGATGGGGAAGTAAAAGCTAATATTCTAGTTGAAGTCTCACAAACCTTGTACTTTGCATCTGCAAAACTGGGATTAAAATAGATACAGATATTTGCCTGTGAGAAGACCCACATACCTTCCGTGAGTGCACAGCCTGGAAGAGAAAAAGGGACTGAAAGTCATGTTTCTCTTCAATCCAAACAGCACCAATATTTGAAGTTCAGTTCACAGTATAGCAGCAATTAATTTTACTGTACTATAGATTTTATGATACTGCACGTTTACTATAATACAGAAATTTCTCATGAAAGATCTGAAGAAAACATTGAAAAACTATAGCAGTAGAATGGGACTATAGATACAGAGTCCCAGGAATATGAAGTGACATATGCAAATACCTACATATTTACATAAATATTTGTGCCATAACACCACCCCATATTGAAGCTGTATAGAGATATGCTTCACATTGTAACCCACACCATTTTGATTTGTGATTTCTAGTTTGTGATATATGTTTTTTACTCACCACGATCACCGTAGATTAATTTGTGTATTGATTCCAGTGTTCCATCCTTAAAAAAGTTGGCAACACACTCAAAGCTATTTGAAGGGTTGAACCATTCTTGGGCTGAGATCCTCAGTCTGCTAGTCAATGAGTAGGTGCTCCCGTTGCGTGTGGAAAACTCATCTCTTCCCACCCCTTCTGCCCTCGTAGCACCGTTCACCTTCCAGACCAGATCCAGGTGGTCAGGGTAGAAACCAGAGGCCAGGCATACCAGTGTGGCCTTATTCTTCTGTTGGATCTCTGCCTTTGAAGGGGAAAAGATGGCCACGGCAGGAGGTATGATTTCATCGTTCTTCCCTGAAACAGAAAGCAATATGGCCCAGAGCTTCCATGACTGTCTTCAAAGAGAAACTGCTTAAAATTTATGCTTTGTGACTCCTGATATATCTGTCCTTTTAACAGCTGCCTATTAGACCGTTTGTATCTGTTGGAGACATGTAGACACCAGGAAACTGAAAGCATTTGTCTTCTCTCATTACAGAGAAAAATAAAAGGTCCGGCTACAGAAATGCAGGAGTGTTTAAACTTCTAATAATATCTCTGTCAGAAGAATAGGAAAGCTAAAAGAACCTGAGGAAACAGATTGGCAGGAAAGTACGCAGTAGTGCTATAAGGCCTGTATTTGTAATGTTGTGCCTGTAGTTTAGAGTCTGTGTTAAACGGCACAAGCATCTTCGATTGATTGAATTACATTCCTGAAGTTGTAGTAAGACATGATGATTTTTGCAGCATTCAGAATTATACCGCTATGTGATATCCTACTGGGATATCCCCCCTCCCCCCCCATCCAAGAGGAGACTTGAAAGGAAGGAGTCAACCTTTCCCATTGTTTGAAGTGAAGAATACTCTAAGTAGGTAACCCAAATCTGCCTGGGACAAGTTTTGCTTTCTGTCTTAACTTGCTATCCTTCTTAAGAGTATAAAATGTATAACTCTTTATGTTATTTACTTTTTGGGTATGAGAAGCCCTGGACTACACATCTTCCCAAATTGATGCAAGATTCTATACACTCACAAAATAAAAGTTGTCTTCTGTCCGAAAATACCTACACATAAGACTAAAGGCAACAGACTTCTACATTTAAACAATGTACAAGGCAACAACAAGGTATTACTCAGAAGCTACCCAGTGACCCTAAAAGCTGCCTGTCCCCAACCCATCTTTATTAGACTGATAGAAATGATCTTTTACTCATCTAGCATAATAAACCCACCTGACTGCACATGGAAACGGAAGTGCCAAAGGGAAAACTACAGTTTCTCCCTGTGAAGACATTACAAATTGTAGGTGTTCTTCCTGATCACTCCCTCCTTTTTAGAGTGGAGAGAATGAGCAGAATTAGCAGCAACTTAGATCTTGCATAGATCTTGACCTCTAAACCCCAGTGTTGGCTTTCAAGTATTAGCCTTATCACGATTGTCAGTGCTTACAAAGTTCCCTGGGGTGCTTCTGTGACAATGTTCGAGCTGGTACAGACTTCAGAAGAGATCACTGCATCGTAATGCAGATAAATCCCTAGAAGTTTGGTGCTGCTCCACTTTTCTTACAGTGGATTATCAGGAGAGGTTGATCACTTTCACTTCTCCCTTCTAGTACTTGGCTTCAGGAATTTTTTTCCTAACGTAATAGTTTCTCTGACAGAAGTTCACTGGCTCAGATCCTGGAGAGCTAATGAGTGAAGACATGGAAAATTATAGGGAGGACACAAAAAAAGGGCAAAGAGGGAGGCAAGTGAAAAAGGCAGACAGAAAGAATGATAAAACTACTGGAAAGACAAGGAAAGCCAGAAAATGAGCTTGCTTGAAATGGAGTAATCAGACTGGTACAAGCAAGAGCAGTGACAATCAGGAAACAAAGTGCTATCAATGGCCCATTCTGATCTGATCTTCCATAGTGTTCATGACAGATGCTGTCATAATGTTTAATCATTTCCATGCATAAACTTGTACATTCTCTGTCACATGTTCTTCACCCACCCAAGAGAAAAAATACCACAGTTCTACCATTCTCATCATGGCAAGATTGGTTTCATGATTTCTAGTTAATTTTCACTCCTAGTCTCATTTTAAGATCATCTGTGGATATGCTTGCCTATCATTAATACAAGTGAAATTTTTCAGTGCTCTCCACATTAGCACTTGGGTTAATCCCAGCTACTTACTGTAACTATGAGCATGGCACCAACTCCAAAGAGAAAAAGCAGAGCTGAACACAATCAGACTACAGCCTACAGTGTGATTATGTTCTTCTTGCCAGCCACTTAGTTCTTTAAAATGGTGCTGTTTAAAGGAGCAGGCACCTGTGTGTGTTTCTATAGTTTGCTATAACATATACGTATATATATATATATACCATAGAATCATAGAATCACAGAATAGTTAGGGTTGGAAAGGTCCTTAAGATCATCTACTTCCAATATATATATACAGTTTGTATAACGTATACAGTGACAGTAGCAGATGGAAAAGTTTTTTTTGCCCACTGATTCCAAAGTGCCTTGATATAGGGGATGTTAAATCCTTTCCTGGGAAGGGTAAGGCAGGGAAGGCAAATATTGAAAAGGAGAAAGAATAGAGGAGAAATGTGCACTGGGAGAAAAAGAATACGGTGCTTTTTGAGATTTCAAAGCCATGGAAACGACTGTTAGAAGAAGTCAGTGCCCAAAAACAGCTTCAGGCAGCCTGCCCACCATCTATGGAGAAGGGAGCAAAGTACCAGCTTTTCCTGTCGGATTCAGCAGACACAAGAATCCACTCTCTACCTCTGAAATGCTGCATTTCTTGCATAGATGAACTGCGAACACTTACATAGCGAAGGCGAATCTTTCATCCCCAACCTCCACATTTTCTTTGAGAACTGGAGGAAATAGAATTATTCCTACCTTTCTCCCTTCACGATGTTCCCAGTAAGGGAAGACAAAGGCAACAGACAGAAGAACCCCAAAATCTGTGCCTGCAATTCCTACGCTTCCATATTAGCACATCTCATTTTAACAAGCAACCAATAAAGTCTTAATCCTGTCCTCATGCTTGTATGAAAAATGATCATTATTCTGCTGCTAATCAAGAATGCTCTTGTCCTCTAAACCAGTATTACATATACCACAGAGATCTGAATTCTGTCTTACCTATGACTGTGAGCTTTGTCCCACTGCCAAAGGACAGTCTTGCATTATTCACACTGTTATGCAGCAGCAGGAAAACCTCTCCTCTATCGTCAGTCTGAGCCAAGCCTGTGGACTAAACCCTCCCCCCGTGTAGTACCAGCAAATGAAGAAACACAAAGTACATTTAAGGTCCCCTAAAAAAAGGAGATGTCTGTAAGGAAAAGGGAACACTACCACATCAGTGTGTCTAACCAGGTGAGTTTAGTGGCAAAAATACCTCTTTCACAGCCCTTTTGCTTCAGGCTTAGATGAATTGGTTGTTACAGTTTTCACTATTTATTTAGAGGACATTTATCTATTTATCTAGCTGTACTATTAGAAAATATTTCCCATATTCAGAGACAATAATTTTCTTTGCTTGTTTTCAATTGAACAGGCTGATCTCCTTAATTGCCTCATTTCCTTTCAACATCATGAATGTTCTTCTCATGTAAAAAAATTGCCTTTTATTTTTTTATTGACAAAATAACTTTCAATGCACAAAATTCTGCTCTATTGTCCCCATTTGATTGGTTCCTGAACATCCCTCCCTTTCTCCTTCACTGGAAGGAATTCACTCTGTTCTCTTATCTAGGATTATTAAACTTAGCTGCATAATTGACTGTGGTCAGTGAGATATCGGTGTATTCATTTTCATCAGCTCAGGGACCTCGCATTCACACTGGATTTCAAATAATGTGCTCATCACTGACTTTGAGGAGGTTGAATTTTACCACTTGTAGTCATTTTACTCTGCAGTGGAATGCTGTGATATGAAAGCCTGAGAAACAACACTTCTGACTCCAGGAGCAATACAATGAGAAGAGATCACCATCATTTATCAAAAGCAAACTTGTTCTCTCAGAAGTGTAGCCCAGAAAGAAACATGCACTGAGAGCTATTTTTATTTGAAATGAATGACATATTCACTTCTGTAGTTTTCAGTGGCCTTTTGGAGACTCCTCTGAAATAGGAAGGTCATTGTCCTGAATGATCTTTTTATCACCATCCTGATAAATCTGTTTACTGGAAAAACTTGCTAAGTTTTCTGTGAAGAATTGGAATTAAACAGCTGCAGAGAGCGGTTAGTACTGCTTTTATGATTATATTATATTTGTATATATTTTATATAATTATAATTTTATATAATTATATTATATTTATAATATAAACTTGGGTGGCTTCTCTTTTGTCAGCCGAAAATGCTAGTGCATTTCTTTGTCTTTCTTGGTTATCTGAGTTAACACATGCTGTAGTTTACCCTGGAAAGTTCCAAAAGCATTGAAGTTTGTAGAGTCTTCATTTCATTTTCTAGACCTGTCCAAAGTGTTACGGTAAGTCAGTTCTTTCCAGATAACCTTTCACTGACTTGTCCTTAATCATCTATAGCACCAGAAGAACTAGCATTATGGAAAATAGTTATACTTTAGTGAAATAGTGATTTTTGCAGATTAAGACAATATACTTATGAAACGCATATTTGTTAACCCATTCCTCATTCTACTTATTTCAATGGTCAACTTATTATTCACTGAAAAGGCATTCATTCAGTTCTCCAAAGTGAAAAGCGTGTCCCTACCTAGAGTATTAAATGTAGTCTCCTCTTCAAAGTAAAGCGGGTTACTAGCCCATCACAAAGCCACCAGTTTAATAACAAAAGGGAGAATAAAGTTGAAGTGAAGTTCTCTAAAGAAAAGATGTGAGATTTGAAGTGGTTCAAAAGAGAAAACAAAAATATCTTACCTATTACTGTAAGTTTTGTGCCAGCACCGAAAGTCAAGCTATTTGTGGTCACAGTGACGAAGTGTTGTACTATAAGCTAAGAAAAGCACTGCAGCTGACTTCATTAAGCAGAAGCTTAAGAAGTGTTTACTCTATCTGAAATCCCAAAGATTCCCAAGATCCCTTAATCTCTGTTTGAAGGGATTTGGCTGAAAATCAGCTTGAAATACTGTTATATAATCTGTATAATAATTCAGAGAAGAATTTCCAGAGTTTTTTGATACTTATTTTCACTAGCTACATTTCATCTGAAGTTGCTTTACAGCCTTTCTGTATTCTCCATGTTACTTCATTCATATAGAATCATAGAATCATAGAATGGTTTGGGTTGAAAAGGACCTTAAGATCATCCAGTTCCATCCCCCTGCCATGGTTGGGAATGCCTCATACCAGACCATGTTACCCAAGGCTCTGTTCAGCCTGGCCTTGAACACTGCCAGGGATGGGTCAGCCACAGATCCTCTGGGCAATCTGTGGCAGCGCTTCAGCATCCTCACATGGAAGAATATTTTTCCTTATATCTAACCTGAACTTAACTGTTTAACTTCCCCTGTTTAACTTTCCCTGTTTAACTTTCTTATTAGCCCTTGTCCTATTGCTACAGTTCCTGATGAAGAATCTCTCTCCAGCATTCCTGTAGCTCCTTTCAGATACTGGAAGGCTGCTATGAGGTCTCCAAGCAGACTTCTCTTCTCCAGGCTGAACAGCCCCAACTTTCTCAGCCTGTCTTCACATGCAAAGCCCCTGATCATCCTTGTGGCCTCCTCTGGACTTGCTCCAACAGCTCTACTTCCTTCTTATGTTGAAAACACCAGAATTGGACACAGTGCTGCAAGTGGGGTCTCACAAGAGCAAAGCAGAGAGGCAGGATCACCTCCTTCAAGCTCCTGGTCATGCTCGTTTTGATGCAGCCCAGCACACTGGTGGTTTCTGGGTTCAAGCGCACACTGAAGCAGCTCATGTTCAGTTTCTCATCAGCAAACACCCAAAAGTCCTTCTCTACAGGCTGTTCTGAATCTTTTCTCTGCCCAACCTGTAGCTGTTGAGAACCTGCTATTTTCATTTTGCAGGTGTAGAAACTATATAGATTTGCCTAAAGTGGAGGAGGCTAGATGCTACAGAATCCTTATTTGTAAGGATTGTAATCCAGTCTTGTAAGCTAAGCATTATGAAGCCTTCCATCCTACACCTTGAGGAGTTAATAATCAAGCAATATTTACTTCGTGGTAGTCATAGTCACATACCTTTTCATATAGGTTGTTCACCTTTGTTGCACTGAACTAAAACCCATTTATTTTCCCTTTCAGTGGCAGGTCAGCCATCCTGAACAGTCTTTTACAAACTCATTCAATTTTCTGATAGGATGAAAGTAATCCCCACAAGGCAGTCCAGAAGAATAAGTTGATTGGTCTCAGACAAACCCTTGATACCCATTAGGAAGAACTCCAGTGATACAGTGTGTTGAAGATTTAGGGAAAACCTTTGCGCTCACAGGCATGAGTCAGTCAGTGGACACTGGACTTGTTTAAGAAAGATACAGCTTATTTAAGAAGGATACAGCATATTTTGCATAGTGCCTCTAAGAGATGCCTGCTATATATCAGAATTCTTTTTCTAACACTTTTATCACATTAGGAAAGCGCCATTGTCTATTGCAAACATTATCATGTCATAAAAGAAAAAAACACAAAACCCAAATAAACAACCAAACCAACCTAATTCTCTGCTTCACGTACTCTGATAGGGTTTAGGTGCATCTGCCTTACTGAAAATTATTTCAGTGTCTCAGAATCTTGTTTTCCATAGAGGACAGGGCTGGTTCTCAAGGTGATGAAAGGAAGTCCTAGCATACCAGGTCTGTCGAGAAAAACAAAGGCAGAACTTGCCTGCTGAGCTGCACAATTCTCTGTAGCTGCCTTAACACAGGTTAACCCTCCCACAGGACACAAAGGGGTTTTTGTAAAGGCCTCTTGGAGAATGAATCATTGTGGGTAAGCTGTCCCCACAATGATACAACCACCTACAAAAACAATCCCACCAATGGCTCCACCCTCCCATTTTTGGCACTGTGAAAGACTGCCATGGGAACCACAGGCCACATCCTTCCTTTGCCTGTTTGTGTGTGACAGTTCAATTACCTCTGATTGCAGACATTATCCCTGGATTTTTAATTCCAACATTTTTTTCCTATAGAAAAAAATATATACTTTTTTATGAGCTGGTTTTAAATGCAGTCATTTTGCACTTGGTAACTTCATGACAGTGTTCATGCTGCTTTCCTCTCAACTATTTTTCTCCTGCCCCAGAATGATAAACAAACCTCAAGCCCACAAGTAACTCCTTTGCACTGAGAGCAATTCGCTTACTACAGACCAGTGTTCCTGTTTGTAGCCTGTATGGTTGTGAATATTCACTTTGGTCTCTGCTGTACTCGTCACAGTTGCTCTGATAGGGAGGAAAGTAGGATGATGAGCTCTTAATTTTGTGTTCCTCTGACTGTACTGTCATAGGAAGCAAAAGTACAAGCTTCTCCCAGGTGCCTGTGAACCTACTATGAAAATGCTTCATCTAGGAGTGTGCTTTCCGTTTGGAGACTGACCATAGGGAGCAGGGACTGATTGTGACAAGTAACAGATGCTTTTATCTCCCTCCCTTACACATAACCAAATGGAGATACAAAGTTGTATTTTGCTGTATTCTCTCTCTTTTTTTTTTTCCCATTTATATATTATTATGAAGTTACAAGTTAAACCAAACCTCTTAGGAATCAGTTTCTCTGGGTATTTTTCTCCCAGTTGTAACCACCATCTGGTCTGTAATCGCGAGCTCAGTTGCCATGACTGCTAACAGCAACTGCAAGATCAGCTCTTTAGCCTTAAATCCGTCACAAACTGTTCTGGATTTTCACCTTCTGTTTGTTTAAAACTTCTCTCTGAACTATTTCACTTTTATGAGTAGTAACATCCTTCTCAAATTAGCCTCATTTGCCTGAGTTAACTGAAAACTCTTTTTCTTCTTTCAGAACTAGCTATTAGCATCATTTTTCTTCTAGCTGTTGTCCTTT
>JANRGW010052829.1:0-11602 GCA_024733675.1 Psilopsiagon aymara
ATGCTCTGCCAGGGAGGAGGGGAAGCCGGGAGGAAGCAGAGACAGGACACCTGACCCAAACTGACCAAAGAGGCATTGCATACCACAGCATGTCATGCCCAGTGTATAAATTGAGGGCAGTTACCTGGAAGGGTTAGATCACTGCTGGGTTGGGCTGGGTATCGGTCGGCGGGTGGTGTGCAGTTGTATTCTCTTCCCTTGTTTATTTCCCTTATCGTTATTATTACTGGCGGTAGCAGCAGTGGTTTGTGTTATACCTTAGACACTGGACTGTTCTTATCTCAGCCCGTGGGAGTTACATTCTTTTGATTCTCCTCCTCATCCCTCTGAGAGTGGGGCAGGAACTGGGGGGAGTGACAGACTGTATGGCTGACTGAGCTACAGCTAGGCTTAAATCGTGACAGCAAGTAAGGTCTAGGAAAATCTATTTATTTATATTAGCCAGATTTTTTTTTGAGGTGTAAACTTACCAACTAGTTGAGGCCCCATTTTTACTTTCTTAATTTGCTTGAAAGAAGGCAGCTGACACGCCTGAGTCTTCTGTCTGTTCTTTAAGTGGAGGTCTCCTGCTTTCTGTTTTTTTGGAGAAAAAGCAATGAAATATTCAAGGAAGTGACTTTCTGTATGAGGGGACTTTAAAACCCACTCCACATCAGGAACAGAGTAGGACACCTGACCTGTAATAATAGGGAAACGCCTCCCATAAAACCAAAACCTGCTTTTACCATTTATCATAGAATTATAGAATGGTTTGGGTTGTAAAAGACCTCAAGATCATCTAGTTCCAACCCACCTCCCCATGGGCAGGGATGCCTTACGCTACACCATGTCACCCAAGGTTCTGTTCAACCTGGTCTTAAACACCGCCAGGGATCAACGGTAATTATCCACAGTTCACTCACTTTGCCATACAGGAGATGATAAATTCATCTATACTGCCCATATCTGAGAAAGCAATTCCAATGTCAGGATCTAGAGCATTGTGCTTCAGTCCCTGTGTCCAAAGTCATATAAAGACAAATATCCCAAAGTAATATAAAGACAAATATCCCAAAGTAATAAGTTAAAACCACAGACATTTCCTTTTCTTTTCCATCTCTCATAGGAATGCCTTTGTTCTTTCAGTTTATGAATGAGAACAGCATGTACATGTTTTTTGGCAAAATTGCACCATTAGCACTTTTCCAACAGTAGGTTAAGTCTTTGCCTTTATCTCCAATTCTGATAAATATTTGAGAAGCAGTGCTATAGAAAAGGTGAAACAGTGAGTTGTCTGTGCTGTGATAAGTTAGGACAAGGCCAACAGACAAGGTGGGATAAGACTAGAGGAATAGGTGCAAATTCTTGCATTGTTGTCCCACCTTGCCTGCACAGGAGCATAAATAAATGTAATAATATTTAAAACTTATTTAAGTAGAAATTCATAAAGAAAGGGGGTATATATTTGTAATTTCTTATGTGAAATAGATTTCGATTTCTACTACTAAAAGATGTTGGGCTTTTTTTTCAAGAAGCCATACTTAAGTCTACCTAATAATATGTTTTAACTTTTCTGCTAATTGAAAAGAAACAATCTTTGATTAACTTATGACAACACTACTATGATATTTGTTCTTCACAGTTATGAGACCATGATCAGTCTACACAAGTCTAGATGGAAATTTCAACCCCAACAGAATAAAAACACATTTAATTAGCAATGGATAAAGCCTGTTTCTCAAAATACAATACTTTGTCTATCAGTTCATATCTATTCACTGTCTCTCATATTGGATCTCAAACAGTGAATCCTGAATATTTTTTTTTTTTTTTTTTGCCATTTTATGTGACTTCTTGATCACTTGCTCTTTCTAGTCCCTTTCATTTAGAACTATTAACAGTGTGGTGTTCTATGTACTTTGACGCACTACAGAGTTACGGGCTGATTTTTCAGGGTGTTGCAATCCTGAAGGTTTGGGTCAGGCAGGTGCAATTGGGGTGCAGACAGATTTGAGGTGTCAGCAGTCAGCAGTCAGAAGGTGACATATGCACTGCCCAGTAATGAAGACCATGCATTTGTTAATCAAGAGGATAACCAAATCATCCCAAGCTTCAGTGATCTTTGATGCTTAAGGACAGGGTGCCATGCAGAGAGTTTGTGCTGTCATTAGGGTTTTTTCCATTTGAAGAGAGTTGACTCGTCTGTGATGTTGGGCCATATGCAGTGTTCAGACACCAGTGCTTTCCCCCTCATGCTATTATTTCTGTTGAGACTTGCTAAGGAAGTAAAAAGATATTGAATATTAATTTACAATTTGAAAGTCAGTTTTAAAGCAGGAAGAGCTTGATATTCAGACAGAAATCTAATACCTGCTCACTATTTTAAGCACAGAACAAACAATGAAAAGTACAAAAGACCTGTTCTATAAGCAAAACAATTATGATTTCTTTTTTTTTTTTTCATGCTGTAAATTGTTTCAGCTGTGAGTTTTATCCAATCATGGTTCAAAGGGAAATGGACTTTGGCAACAGGCAGATGTTGTTTTCCTTTCAAACTCTAGCTAACAAAGCAATCAAATATGAATGGTACCAAATTGTCTTTGGCACATTGTGTGTCCCAATACAAATTCCTTGGATACAGAAAGGGAAGTCTTTTCATCTGATCAGATATCCTCATTTTTCTATAAGTAATGAAAAGGATCTGCTATCACTTAGAGCTAGCCTCTAGAGGAAAGCCCATACTACAAAGTAGAATAAAATAGTTCTCTCTTCTACATCAAAGAAGTAGCATAAGAATATATAATATGGATTGTCAATAGTAAATGTGATATTTTGTGGCCATTAAACTCTAGTATGAATGTACTAAACATGTCACATATTCTTATAAAACTGTATTCTGATAAATCGTATTAAAACTATGAGCTCTCTCAAAGTTGCAAAAAATCACTGACTTATGATGCAAGTGTGGTTTCTTTCCTCTGTCAAATTGGTCCCTGCTGATTTCAAAGCTTGTATGTGTGCGAGAGAGAGAGAGGTCTGAGGCACTCTGATACTTAGATGATTCTGAAAACGGTTTGCATTTTCAGATAATGTACAGAACTTAAATGCACCTTTTATATTTAATCTGCTGTACATTTTCCTACATGAAGCATTTCTTAACCAGATCTTCAGTATCTGGAGTTTATTTCCTATAAAATCAGTATTTATTTTTAAATCAGATTTATCCAAGCACTTATTTGCCATCATTTTATTAAAACTTAGTGTTACAGATGTATCACTAATAAAGTAATTCTAGCAAGCAACCAGAATATTCAATCTTAATAAAAACATTGTATCTTTGTTTTCTACCCAATAAATAAGAGTAATATAAACTTTTTGAGTAACAGAACAGCTTCCATACAGTATTACACCTACCATTTAGTTCAGTTAACTGTTAGGAGTAATTTTTTTTCCCATCTTGTATTTCTGTAAATAAAATATTCCATTCCCGTCTAATTTCATCACCATAAGTCTCTTTGTTTAGCTAAATCTCCTCTTAGAAATGCAGGCCAAATTCACAGAATGTAATAAATGATTGAATATAACAGAATGAGATTGAGGGGGAAAATACTTACACTTCTTTCACATAAAAATCTAACGCTGAAAGTTTCCACTAGGACCTGAATACTTGACATTCATATTAATAGGAGGCAATGTTCATTAGCACTATCTGGCTGCTATGTGATTCACCTTGCAATTTCTTACTCTATTTTTCCCAAATTAATCAATTCAGAGATGCAATAGATAATGTGATCTTTTGGAAAGTTCTGCTGTGCTTCATCCTCTAGTGAGTTAGAAATTTATTTTGTTAGCAGTTGCATTCCCTTATTCATTGATTCTGTTTAAAAAATTATTTTGCTAGAGACATAATTGTGCAGTTTCAGTTCACTCACGTTTTCTCTTGGATATGTGTTGTAGAAATAAAATTTGGGTGCAGTTTCCTGTTATGCTTTTGGAAATCGGTCTCTCATATTTCTGGAAGATAGATGCATGAGATTGAACTGTGGATCTTTCGCTAGGTCATAGGGGAACGGCACACTGAAATCCTGGAGTTTACATTAAAATTAGTTTTATTTCTCTTTCTCTCATTCTGACAAACTTTAACATGTTGAGCAGGCTTCACTTTTCTTCGATTGCATATTCTGAGGCTTAAAGACACCTTTTGTATCCCATAGTAGGAAAATGGCCTATATTCATTAAATGTAGCTAACTGTGTAAAAGAGTGGTTAAAAATCCGTACTAAATTAACAAGAATTTTGTAATCTCCAATGATTATATGCCAGTTAGATTCTCTCCAGATAATCAGATCACCTCCCTCTGTGAATGCTGCCTGATTTATAATCATTTCAGTGTTTCCCAGACATTAATGGAGAGAATTTCATTTAGAAGTCCATAAACGAATAAAAAACTTTCACAGAAAGAATGTCATAATTAAGATGAAACAATGAAAGACCAGGTATTAATTCTGTACCTGAGTGACACCCAACTGAGGCATATTTCACTTATCCAACAAATTCCTCAGGCAAAACAGGCATCACCGCCAGTAGAATATTAAGTTCTCAGTTTACCTTTTTGCTGAAAAGCTACCACAAGTGGTTAAACTTGAGGAGGAATCAGATGTGGATGAGAAAATATCAAAAAAGGTGCAGCCAGCACCCTCTAAGTTGTCAGCAGCTTTAGCCAAAGAAGGATGATGCTTCCTACGTGAACCTGTGCGCATGTGCACAGTTCCTCAGAAGAGATGATGTGTGCCTGTACCAAAGCAATCTAATCACATTTTTTTCAGGCAAAGAAATGAATTATTATATTTTTTTCCTTCTGCTTTTGGAAAAAGTATGCTATATAAATCCCTCAATGTAGTCACCTGAGATATAACCTTTAATTCTGATGGAATTCAGTTATAGTAACAGCCTAATTGAAGGTAAATTAAACAAGACCATGACCAAGTGCTCACACTAAATGAAACTTTAAATTATACCAGTGACAGGCAGCTCTGTTCTAGAATTATATCTTAAAGAGTGTGACATTCTGGTTTCAGGTTAATCAATTAAAGTTTTACAAATACTTTGAAACCTTTCTTGATCTATTTTGGGCTAAAGTGACTCTAATCTTCTAACAGACATTGAGAAAGAGAGGAATGGAAGGGGGACTTCTTTGGGATATGTGATGTCCCTCCAATTTTAGATTTTCTCCAGTCTGTCACCTATACATATAGGAGTACACGTGGCTGGTATCACTCTCCTACTGTGTTTCTGAAGTATCAAAGGAAACATTTTTTCACAGGAATAGCATAGATCTAACAGACCAGTGAAGATTACCCTAATTTCTCCCAGGCCTTATTTTTGCCACCATATTTATCAGAGAAGATGGTGCTATACTTTCACAAGGGAGCACAGCCTGCATCCCAACTGGTAGAGGGAATAGCTGTGCCAGTAAGCAGCTGCAAATATTATATGTGATTGGCCCACAGAGCTAGTGTGAATGGAAGGAGGGCCTCAGCACTCCCACAGAAATTTTTGCCTCCCTACCTCTGTCTTGGCTCAAAGCACAACTAAAATTACATCATTTTATCACCTTAAATATGTCTACCACAATTTTATCTTGTAACAATTATAGCTCCCATTTCACCACAAATCCCTATGATTCCTAATTTGCAGCCTGTGCACACCCCTATGCTGACTCAGAAAGAGCTCAGGCAGTTTCCGTGACTCATGGTCTCTTTAAGAACACAAATCTGGGTATTTTTTCACCATCCCCCCAAACAAAACCCTGATATGAGTTTGTTCCAGTCTAACTCACCTGTCATATCAGTCCCTTACCGCCTTCCTGCTTCCTCAGATGTCTAGAAAACAAGCTTCTGCAAAAAGCCAAGCCCTTCGTCAACAGAGCTTGTCAGCTGTAGGCTCTGTGACTGTGTTTTCCTGATCTTTTGCAGCAGATCTTAATATCTCCAAGAAAATGACTGCACAACCAACACCCTGTACTTTTCAGCCATCCATAAATTCACAGCTGGCATCCTTATGGGATTTTCTATTATGTGTATTCAGCCTAGCATTTCCAAATCTTCAGATGGTCGGTATTTTTTCTCCTTACAAGGAAAAGAATATTGCAGAAGCAGAGGGCTGTTCTTTCAGTCCTCTGGATTTAACTGAGGTTGGCTTTGGGATTTGAACAAAAAGAGGTTTCATTTATATTCACTCCTAACTTTCATGGGGTCCCAAAATCTATGTTATTCCTGGTAAAAAAAATATCTCAGACTTTAGGAAGTATGGAGCCTTTCTTCAGGGAGGGGTTGTTGAAAACACGGGTTCTAGCCACCAGTTTAATGTCATTGCCAAACTGCCATTTTTTCAACAGTGCTTTTATAGAGCATGGAATGAGCTGTGCATGGAACAGAGGAAGAGAGTCATACATTTTCCTGAATCTGATTGGGTAGGTGATAGATTGGCAGGATAGTTTTGGCTGTGATGTCCCAGATAGAATGGCTTGACTGTAAACATTAAAGATAAAATTGGTAGGCCTTTATGTGCCATTTCTATTTTGCAGCTTGATTTCCAAATTAAGAACACCTTCTGCATCACACTCTTGCTCAGAGATCTGTAAAGCCATATGGGAAATCACCTGTGTATGTGCTCTTTATTACTTCCTAATTTATTATTTGCTCTTCATCCAATTTTGAGACTTGGCCGAGTAAAATGTTAAAGTCATCTATCATAGCGTGTATGACAGTGTTAAATGTTAAAACACTGGAGCTCTTGTAACCTGCATATGCTGTGTTAATTCTTTCTCTTTTTTTTGGGGGGAGGCAATTTCTGGGATCATGAAATCAGCAATTTACTCTCAGAGTGAATGATAATGGTAAAAACACTAAAACTGGCTACAACACAAGTTTGCTTTGTTGTTAACAGCCCACAGTTTAGAGTAATAGAAGGTCAAGAGACTGATTCAACAAATACCTGATTTCCTGCAAATTGCAAAGTTTCGTAAGCAGTAAATTCAACAAGTGTCAAATTGCCATCATTGGGCTCATATACACTGGTATTGGGCCAGGGTTTTACATGGCGAAGCCAATTTGGTCCAAGAGTGTGCATGCACTTTATAAATATGCATTTTTTAAAGCTCAGTCCTGTGACTGAAAACGTCTCAGGACTGCTGCAGGAAGCTGGGAAGTTAATGTCATTTATTGCTAGCAGTTACCAAAGCATAAGCTTAGTGGATGCCTTTCAGATATTTGCAAATAGATACATCTGTTTTCAAGTAACCAGGTGTCCCCAGTTCCCCATTAACATGTGCTTATTAAAGCAAACAACGTACTGATGGGTGTCTTAAAATTGTTTTCTTAGTATGATTTAGACTTTTCATCAATCTGCATTATGAGATGACATTAACACATTATACGTGAGTTAAATGATAACCACGTACATAATACAGTCACTGCTCTATGCTGCTTAAAGGCCTTGTTAGGACATTTGTGAATAATTCTATCTCATTTTGAGCACTTTGGACAGCGTGGGGGGAAAGTGACTCTGCAACGTTGCTTGGGAATAATTTTCCAGAAGCTTAGGGACTGCGTTAAACAACTCTCAGCTCCAGGAAACTTCACTGAAGATTTTTTTTTCTGTGATGTGTGGGTTTATTTTTTAATTTTTAACAGCTAAAGCAGTGTATTTAGCCCAGTTCTTTATTAATGCTTCCTGGTTTGCCTGTCTGTCTTCTGGGAGAGGAGCGAAACATCCATCAGCTAGCAGATAGCATCTGCAAGGAACTGTAAGGAAAAGAGTGGGCAGACAAAGTGCTTGACAACTGAGTGAGGAAAAAGCTGGGAACATTCAAATGTGGAAGCATTGACAGCATGAGGAGATTGTTTATTTTCAAATAGGAGGGTCAGCTTATACATATTCTTAGTCTGCCATTATATCAATTTTATCTTGAACCTGGATGAATTTAATAAGATATGAGAAAATAAGCAGAACAAGAAATAAACATACATCTCCTTAGTTGATATGAGGTTTATCCCAATTGACAGAAGTCGTCTCTCTAATTACAGGAGCAATTGCTAGATGGAAAACTGCTTCAACTGAACAACTGATTTGTATGATAACAGTGACAGTTCCTGTCCTATTAAAAGCCCTACTCCCTTATAGCACTCTGTCTCTACATTATTGACATTTAATCATTTTGAATAAGAGACTGCAATACTGATAATTTAACAAAGTGACTTGTAAAAGCTTATCCAGGCATATAACAAATATGGAGACTTTGAAGGACTAACTTTATATTTTTTTCCAGCAGAGCAAATTCCTGACTGATAATGTCAGGGTTACTTCTTTTCTTTTGGATGAATGTTCAGTCATTACCTGAAAAGCTGGAAGTGAGGTAATCTTCATAAAGAAATCTTTATAATTATCATACATTAGTTTAGCCCATAGGGTTTTTGGTTTTCATTTTTGGTTTTGTTGTGGGTTTTATTTTTTATTTTAAGAACAGAGTAATCACAGAGATTCTAGATGCTGATATTTCAAAAAAAAAAAAGAGTATGGGATCATCTGCTCTAAGGTGGAACGAAGTGCTGAGATGCACAAATGCAGGAATCCTATGAAGAATCATTTGATAACATAACAGGTTTTGACCATGAGTGTACTATGGTTTGGTAACTTTACCAATGAGAATTCACACTGTAAATTATCAATGCATATATGACTATAATACCCTTATCAAACCTTTTCTGAAAGTTCCAGGATGCCACTGGCCATTAAACTGTCCATTTTTATTGTTTAATAGATGAGAATGTACCTCTGCACAGGCCCAGCATTAGTAAACTGGGCTTATGTCCAAGAGAATTAATTGCTGTCACAGGCTAGAAAGTTATCTTTCTGTGGCAATGCACAGCCCACAGTGGAGGGTTATTTGCATGCTGACAGAGCACTCCCTCACATGGGCTAAGTCTCAACCAGTTCTCTAAACAGTCTGCCATTCTTCATGTGCAAAATATAGACTGCACACACACCAGCACCGGCTAAAATCTGCTGCTGCCTTCACAGTTTAAGGAATAGTAGTGTCTGACTTGGATACCAGTGCCAAATGTTGGGTACAAATCTTGACAATAAAATATTTAAAGAAAGATTTTATGAGATTCTAACTGCAGATATGGGTATTGCTAAGGGTCACATAGGAGGCTGTAGCCCACTTTCCCCTTTATCTTTCTTCCCACTGCCTACACCCTTTTAGGTATATTTGCCTCATGGCCTGTTAAAGTGGTTGCATGATCTCTATGCCATATGCTGTTTGCAAAGCACTGGCTGTATTACATCCTTCTTCCCAAAGAGGTTATAACTCAGTAAGTAAGTAGGGGAAGTTTATAGCACACCAATGGTTCTGCTTTTCAGAGCACGGTGCTACCTAACACAGAAGTTCTGCCATTTGCACATTGAGTGCGTGGGCTCATCTTGCAGACAGCAGAGAGCAGCCAGTATGTTGTATGTTTGTACTCTTGTTCAGTGGGACATAGCTAATATGGGAGACATAAACAAGACAAGAGTCATTGTGACTGCACTCATGTACACAATTTAGTAGGACAAGACTATTGGGGGCTGGTGGAGCTGGTCTGACAAAGGGGAAGAGCAGTTTTGTTAGGAGGATTGCCAGACTGGTCAAGGATGCTTTAAACTAGATGTGTTGGGGGAGGGGGGCATCTTTCTATCCCAACACACCCAGTCAGTTGCCAGCACTCATAATAAATGCTCTGAGCACTGTAAGGATATTCCAGCCACTCCAGACAATGAACTGTCTTCAATCGGAGCTCTGCTCAGATGCTTCTGTACAAATGCCTGTAGCATGGGGAACAAACCAGAGGAATTAGAGATGTGTGCACGTCTACGGGGGTATAGGCATCACAGAAACATGGTGGGATGGCTCTTATGACTGGTGTGCTGGAATGGAAAGTTACAGGCTCTTTAGCAAAGACAGGCCTGGCAGAAGGGGAGGGAGAGTTGCTATTTGTGTTATGGATAGGCTGGAGAGTTTGGAACTCTGTCTGGGGAACTAAACTTGGCTAGGGATGTTAAAAATAACAGGAAGGGATTCTATAGGTATGTATTGAATAAAAGACAGGCTGAGGACGACATGGGCCCTCTCCAGAAGCTATCAGGAGAACTGGCTACCCTGGATTTGGAGAAGGCTGAGGCTCTTAATGACTTCTTTGCCTCAGTCCTCACTGGCAAATGCTCTGACCACACCACCCACGTCTTGGAAGGCAGATGCAGGGACAGTGAGAATGAAGACCCTGGGCCAACTGTAGGAGAGGATCTGGCTCAAGACCATCTTAGGAACCTGAACATCCATGGGACCTGATGAAATCCATCTGTGGGTCCTGAAGGAGCTGGCAAATAAAGTTGTTATGCCACTGTCCATCATATTTGAAAAATCATGCAGACAGGTGAAGTTCCCGATGACTGGAAAAAAAGAAATCTAACCCCCATTTTCAAGAAGGGGAAGATGGATGACCCAGGGAACTACAGACCAGTCAGCCTCAGCTCTCTGCGTGGCAAAATCTTGGAGCAGATTCTCCTGGAAGGCATGCTGAGGCACATGAAAAACAACAAGGTGCTTGGTGGCAGCCAGCATGGCTTCGTTAAAGGGAAATATTGCCAGATCAACCCGGTGGCCTTCTATGATGGAGCTACAGAACCGATGGACAGGGATAGAACAGTTGACGTCATCTACCTGGACTTGTGCAAAGCGTTTGACACTGTCTCACATGTCATGTCTCACATGACAACTTGTCTCTAAGTTGGAAAGACATCAATTTGATAGGTGGACCACTCAGTGGATAAAGAACTGGCTGGATGGCCGCACACAAAGAGTTCTACTCAATGGCTCAATGTCCAGCTGGAGACCAGTAGTGCATGATGTCCCTCAGGGACTGGTGTTGGGACCGGTCTTGTTCAACATCTTTGTTGTTGACACGGACAATGGGATTGAGTGTGCCCTCAGCAAGTTTGCCGATGACACCAATCTGAGTGGTGCTGTTGATACATTGGATGGAAGGAATGCCATCCAGAGGGACCTTCACATGCTTGTGAGGCGGGCTGATGCCAACCTGATAAAGTTTAACCGTGCCAAGAGCAAGGTCCTACAGCTGGGTCAGAGCAATCCCAGGCACAGCTCCAGGTTAGGTGGAGAAGAGATTCAGAGCGACCCTGTGCAGAAGGACATTTGGGGTGTTGGTGGATGAAAAAATGAACATTAGACTGCAGTGGGCTCTTGCGGCATAGAAAGCCAACTGTATCCTGGGCTGCATCAAAAGGAGCGTGACCAGCAGTTTGAGGGAGGTGATCCTGTCCCTCTACTCTGCTCTCATGAGATCTCACTTGGGGTATTGAGCTCAGTTCTGATGTCCTCAACAGAAAAAGGACATGGAACTGTTGGAACAAGTGCAGAGGAGGGCCACGAGGAGGATCAGGGGACTGGAGCACCTCCCATATGAAGATAGGATGAGAAAGTTGGGACTGTTCAGCCTGGAGAAGAGAAGGTTGTGTGGAGACCTCATAGCAGCCTTCCAGTATCTGAAGGGGGCCTATAGGGA
>JANRGW010052833.1:0-18578 GCA_024733675.1 Psilopsiagon aymara
ACATCCTTGTCTCCAAGTTGGAGAGACATCAATTTGATAGGTGGACCACTCAGTGGATAAAGAACTGGCTGGATGGCAGCACGCAAACAGTTGTGCTCAATGCACAAAGAACAGAAAAATCTCAACATGTTCCTTCAAAATGTGTATTAGGAACATTTGCTCTTAAAAGGTAGAGAAGGAGGTTAAAACACCTGAGCACCTCCTCCTTAGGAATCAACCTTTGGTGACAATCCAGTAGCATCTTGGCATCCCTCTCTGTCCCAGGCATTTGAGAATGTTTTCTCTCCTCACCATGCAGGCCATCAGCCCATTGTCAGTCCCTTTCTATATTATCTCAGTCTTCCCCCAATTAAGAAAGTAAGGGCAAAGCACCTACCAAATTAGTCAGCCTGCAAATTCAATCCGGTCCTCCTTACACACAGGTGTCTTCCACTTCCCTGACAAAACAGCAGAGTAGTCTTCTAAAGAAGGTATTGCTTGTGCTTCAACCATGAGCATAGGATTTCTCCAATATCTCCTTCCCTTCCCCAGGCTTATTACCGCAGATTTTTTCAGCGCAACCTTCCTGTCATTGGTATAGCAGAAATCAGCACTCTTACTACTGGGTGCTTTGTAACCCTTTCCCAGTGGGCAGTGTCAGAGAGTCTGCCCCATCAAAATGTCACTCCTAATTACCTCTATTCTCATCTAATTCAGCATAAAGACAATTTTTCTTCTGGAATGCATTGCTTACACGAATAAAGGTCACATCATCAGGCCAAAGCTTAATATAGCAAAAAGCAAGATGATTTGCAGTGCATCAGGGTTACAGTCCTTCTCAGAAGCAATAATAAACACTTTACAGAGAAATAGATGTCCTCCTTCCCTAGCTTAGGCAGTAAATAAGCTCTACTAAAGTCAAAGCAGTAAATAAGCTTTGAAATTTTGATAAGTACTTTCACAGCAAGTTTTACAAATTGATCTCATTTTCTGAAGCACTGCAGACTGTTGAGCTCATTGCCATTGAGCAAAAAAGAGTTAAGTGCTGCAGTACTACAGAGCCCCCATTATATGCTGACAACGATGTTTTGACTTCAGTGCTCTCTTCATACCGTGGACAAATACCAAGTTGTTTGCCTGTCTGTTCTGCACTAAAAGTGCATCTGAGGTTTGCAAATACAAAGGGTCTAAACCCATTTCAAACTAAATCACCATTGACTTTCACAGGCTCAAGAGAAGCCTTTATGAAAAGACCTTATAAGAAGACACTAAAAAAACTCCTCTTTCTCAAGCCTCTTCCACATTCTCGAAAGCTATCCTATTTTTCCACAATCCCAATCAGTAGTAAGAACTATCTCATCTTAAAAAACAGCTTCTCTCTTCAATTTTTAAGTGCATAGCTAAGTACCAAATAGTATCTTTGATGATAAATGGTGAACTGAATACAGATTTTGACCAGCAAGATGTACTGATTTTACAATTACAGGCCTCTTTTGAAGACATTTTCCCATTTGAAATGTGGTCCATTAGAAGCTAAATTTACACCAGCAAATTCATTAATGATATGAAATACAGAGATCATTTCACCATTTCTTGTAGGTGGGACCATTAGCATACTCATCAAATTATTCAATGTTATAATTCTTTAATACATTGTTTTTAACTCAGTGTGCTACAGAAGAGATCTCTTCCCTTAATGACTGTTCTGCAAAGCAGCATCCTCCTGCCATGTACTGTGTTGACCCAGATGAAGTCAGGTATTTCCACCCTCCTGATTCATTGCAGCTACTAGGTAATACCTGAGAGCCAGCTGTCTTGTCATGCCCGTGATGGGGAGATCCCTGCCCATCCAGGGTGAACTGCAATGCTGGTCCTCTTTGTCTCTTTGTGTGAGTAGTTTGAGAGGCCTCAAATTTGAAGATTTATCCAGCACAAAGGACTGTGCTTATGACACCATTTTAAAGTGCTGTACAGGGAAGAACAAAATCTGTTTCTCTTGCAAATGAGTCAATAAACAGCTTTTGCAAAGTATCTCCAGGATAAGCTGGTAAAAGCTGAAAATCAGCTTCAATACCCCTTTACTCATGTTACAACTGGCTCTATTTTACTGCTCATACTTCCTGTAGTAGAAAAATCTCACTCTGGATTTTATTTATCCCTCTATCACCACTGGCAACAAGAATATATTTGGTCTGGTTATTCATTTCTGAAGAGCTGCTGTGGAGCAGCCATGGGAGGGAATTGTAAGCATACTACTACCAGTTTGCCTGATCATGTTATAGCAGAAATCAATTGTTTCTCTTACAGAAGAGGTCTCAGAGAACAAAATAATGCAAGATCTGAATTTCATCCTAATTAGTTTATCAGTCTCTATATCTTTGACAGCTGACAGGGAACTTGAAAATTCCTTTTAAAGAAAGAAGGGACTCAGACCATCCACAGACTATTATGGTTTTACCTTAGCCACCTCACAGGAACGAGGGCGCTATTGCAAGATTCTTTAACTTCTCCAGACAGGATGGCATGTAACTCAAGAAAGTGAAATTGTACTGTGTCAATAGATTATGAGCACAAGAAGATTTTATAATAAATTTTCCACTCATTTTTTGTTACATCCATGTCCCCTTCAGTTCTTCTTCAATTTCTGGACAGTTGGAGTTTGCAAGAAAGTGGGAATGATGACAACTTGTGGAAGATGCTGCAAGGGGTCAAAGGGCAGCAACAGGGAGTGCAGTGGAGCTTCTTGAGTAAGGAGAGGGTGGACCTGAGGATCCTCTTAGCTGAACCAAATCACATTAGCAGCATGTACTCATACTTCTGTCATCCCAAATTACCTTTTATCAGGTTATGCTGTAGAGATTATAGAGGGTATTAGGATGATTGGAGGCTTCTCAGAGCACTATGACCCAGTGTTAAAGTAGAACACTGCAAATGCAGCAAGCAGAATATTTCTCTCATCTGAGTCTAATGAATTCACTAATCACTGTGCTGTAGTTTTCTTTCAAGCTACTAGTAGAATAAGTGGATACTTGGGGAGCCAGCACTGCCTGCAGACCTGAGAACTTCTGCTGTTCTTGGTTATGAGTGGGGAAAGTCATGTTCCTGGATACATTTATTTGCTGGTTTTAAAGACTTATATTTACTTGGGGACTTTAAGTATTGTTATAAATACTAAATTGGCATTAGCCCATTTTCCTGATGCATCCCAGATTAAAGCTAATGCTTTTCAGGTGGGTGCTATTAAATTAGCCCACCACAACCTGACAGGTATCCTCTAATCAAAAATGTATTGGTTTTGCTCATAGCAACTTTTTCTGTTTCTGGGAAGAAAGATAATCCCTTGAGTAGCCCAAGTGTTTTAAGGTGTGTGAATTTGTGTGGATAAGAAACAAGCAGAAAATGGCTTGTCCCCCTTAATTAGTACTACAATTTGTCTTTGAGTAGGACACGCATTAGGTAGTGAAACACAGAGTGCTTGATTAGAAGAGTCTGCTATATCTACAGAAGAATAGAGGGGGACAGAAAGATTATTTTAGAGATAGGCCTTGCAGGACAAAGAATTGGTCTGCTATTGTTAACATGAGAAAAATGTGGCAAAATTAGGTTTGAGTCTGGCTCTAGAACTTTCTAATCTTAATTACCAGAAAGGGTCTTCATACTTTGCACTTTACACATGTAGGATTCGAACTTCCACTGCTGATGCTGTAGCAGAAAAAGTGGTGTCAATTTTCTAGGCCTTTTGTTAAAAACTAGGAATGCCAACAATTATATTAATAAAATGGCTAAATTGCCTCCAATACCCAAATAACTGATTGCTCAGGAACAAGAGAATGCTTCAGGACAGTTTAAACAGGATCTCAGAGCCACATATATTACACCTACACTTTATCACAATGGAAATCGAATTACCTAAAAAAAATACCAGTTGGCCATAAGTTTGGGGTTCTTTTGCTGAGGTTTGGTTTGGTGTTTTTGTTTATTTCCTTTTGTCTTTTTGGTTTAGTTTGGTTTTTTGTTAATGGGGTTGTGATATGTCTTTGTATTAGAAGAGCCTGCAGTGTGCTGTCTTCATAACCCATTATGCATGTGATGGGGTCCATGAATTTTTGCAGAATAAAAGAGTCTCTGTATTTCTATTTATGGTTAACAATAGTTTTTTCTTCTGTATTTTAGACTTATCTACCAATTACTGCCAAAAGCAAATTACATTTTATAATACAAGGTGTTCCTTAGCAAGAGTACAAATATTGTGGTTTATTTTCACTAGGCTTGTCTAACCTAGGCAGGTCGGATAAAAATATTTCAGTATCGGACGCTCTTCAGATATAACAAACTAGCATCTGGACAACAAGCTAGTTGAGAGGTGTGTATTTTATACAAGATTATCACAGTTTATCTCAAGACATTGCAATTATTACAGAAATGGAATTCAGAAACCAGAACAGTTCTCTAAAGCAAAAGGAGTTACAAGGAGTTGAAATGGAAATGGAGGATACGTAGAGGCAATATAAGCAGTCTTCCATCCTTTGAAACAGACCAGACATACCACTCCAGAAAAACATTAGTAAAACCACTTCATAAGTGCTCTTTAGTCAAGCCAGTTTCTCCCAAAGACTACAAGAAAAAAAAGAAATTTAATAATTCTTTGAGCTGATACCAAGTTTTTCCAGGAATCCATGCACAAGTGAATCTCTGAGCATATTGGAAATCTGGGGGGGTTTAATGTATATATATATATAAACATGCACATTCCTACAACTCTGGACAGTCTAAGTTTGTGCACACACATGCATGAAGCAGATTGATGAAAACTTTTACCTGTCAAGTGTGTGAAGGATTTCGACCCATGTTCAATAAAAAATGCCCATTTCATAGAATCTTAGAATAGTTAGGGTTGGAAAGGACCTTAAGATCATTCGTGAAGACAACATTCCCACCAGTTTATTTGTAGAAACTTTGTTCTACAGAAAAGTAATTATTTCACTGAAGGGGGCGGGGGGGGGGAATTCACATATTTTATTATAAACTATTCCATTATTACGTTTTTCTTGATGCTGGCCATCAGACTTTGTTGTGTTACATCACAGGTAACCCATACCATTAAGCTACTTCGGTTGTTGTTTTGTTGGTGTGGTTAATAATAAAGTGTCTTGGAAACATCTGGATAAAGGTAATGATAGGTTTTGTCTATGAATATTTTAACAAAAAAATAATGTAACAGCCTTACCTTGCTGATTTGAACTGATGAAACTAGGCAGCCTTCTGGGAATTACTACATTTTGAAAATTGCTAAATGAACAAGCAAAACAAGCTATGCTAATGCTTCAAACAATCCACTATGTTCATTTATTTTTGATGAATATACTTTAAATCATGTGCAGACATTTCATAATAAATTAGTGGAATCCATAAAAAACATGAAGGTAATCATGAAGGCAAATTACACACACATGCATTCTTGCTGTAATATCTCACCAAGAAAATAATGACAAAGAGAAAGAAAAATACAAAGATATCACAATTAGTATCAACAGAGTAAGTAAGAAACAGCAAAACGTAAAGTGGTCATGCGGTGTATCAGCTTCCAAGCCACCACAACAGGAAAAAAACATAGAACCTGACTGACCTTTTTACAGGCGAACAGTGAAAGGGCAAAAGGATATAGTCAGAAGTTTCAGCAAGGAAAAATACGTGTGGATGTAAGTTAAAGAAAAATTGCATAATGGGTGATCAAGCACAGGAATATGTTTCCCAGGACGGCTGCAGATTTCCATCGCTGGTATTTTCAAGGCTCTTGTGTACAAAGCCCTGGTCTGGATTTGATGTTTTCCCTGTTTTAACTAGGAAGTTGGACATACAACCTACACAAAGCTCATCTAACCTAAATTATTTTGTGAGCCTATAAAAAAAAAATAAATCTGTAAGTCAATAAGCTATTTCTAACTTCAGAAAATTAGACTAGGCACAATAGCAACACTGATATTTTCAGGTGAATTAGAAAACTGAATAGTTGATGTGATCCCCAAAACACTTCGGTATAGAGCAAAATATCTAGTATTTCAAAGAGACATAGCTGGACTTTTCCAATCACCCCTATGGAAGAAAAATAGGATAAATCATCTAAAAATCAATGTTTCAGTGAATAGATGATCTATCACAGAAATTACCTGCATCTGTTAGATGAGTCTGGCAGAAAACTGTCTCCACCCATCTCATGTTCTGTAGCGAGAACAAAAACACCCAGGAAGGCCCAGTTCTCTGTTTTAGATGGAAATGTAAAAGAGCTTACACATGAGATCACACAGTAATGTAACATGAAAGTCCATACAGATTCCAGTCTTACCTGGCTATGCAAAGTCTGTTCCTGAAGATACTCTAAATTGCATCTGATACTGAAATCCACCAAGTAAATTAAGTACAATAAATTTATTTCAGCCATGAAATAAAGTAAATTAAGTACATTACATTATTTCAGCCATGTCTTTCTTTCTGCCACCAAAGTCTAGGAAAAAAGGGAGATCACCCACAAATTAGTACTACACTCAACGTTTCCCTTGCATAAAGAACATTCTTATGTAGCCCCCATGAGTTGGTTAGCTGCTACTTCAATGAAAAAAGTCTAGCCACCAGAGTTTTGCAGTTATTTTTTTCAAGAATAAGGGTTAGCTTCTTGAATAAAAACAAAACAAATAACATATTAATAAATATTTCCCAGAGCAGTCTGTGGGCAACTGGTGCTTCATAAGACACCAGAAAGTGATCTTCAGAAGACAAAAAAAAAGAATAAAAAAGCAAAATTCCCAAACATTTGAGCACATAAAGAAAACAATATAGGAAGTAATAAATGAGCACTTGAAATAACTCTTTTCAGCTCAAATTAAAATGAAACATCTTGCAAAAATGCTGCACAAGATCATCCGATTTTTCACTGGATATGAGGAAGAAATTCTTTAATGTAAGGGTGGTGAGGTGCTGGAATGGGTTGCCCAGGGAAGTTGTAAATGCTCCATCCTTGGTGGTGTTCAAGGCCAGGTGGATATAGCCTTGGTGATATGGTTTAGTGGGAGGTGTCCCTGCCCATGGCAGGGGCGTTGGAACGAGATGATCTTAAGGTCCTTTCCAACCCTAACTCTTCTCTGATTCTACGATTCCCTCTAGACAAGACTGGTAGGCCTGGGACTAAAGCACTGAGAGGCTTAGATTAAGGTAGCCCTCTTAAGGCATACGTAGGATTTCACACAGGGATTTCTGAAGTGAGATCAGTGGCTCACAGTTATTTCACACCAGATATTTTGCAAACTGATGCACCTGAGCTTTTTCCAAGCAGCATCCCAGCACTGTCCAGACTGCTGGCCTTCTCCTCCTCTGCATTTTTAGAATCCATCACAGAGAAAAGACAAGCTGTTGATGGTATATTTAGAAGTCTCTTTGACTGAAAGCATGGGCTTTTCTTACTCCCAGTTCAGACTGCTGGTAACACAGAAACAGCTGTCTCATTTCTTGAAGGTCCCTCAGAAACCAGTCCAACATGAAACAAAAGTGAATGGCCCCATTGTTCTAAGGGAGCATCATTTTAAAAATGCCAGGGCTGCTTTTCTTAGTCAGAAATTGCAAATTCAATTTTAGTACTCTGAACAGCAACAGGCTTTGAGGAGCAGACATATTGCGAGCTCGAGTTTGCCAAGCACAAAACAATCACAAGTGCTCTTTATTTCTTTGGTTACTCAATAATATTATAATTCGTTAAAGAGAGATTGCACTGCAGAAACTGAGCCCTAGAGACAGCACCCGCTTACAAATAAACAGAAAAACTAATCCTGCAGAGTACTGTATCAGAGTATAAACTGCTACCAAACCCAGAAAACCCAGTATTCTCATTTAGTATGACCTCTCTACTCTGCTGTTTACAGGATATTATAAAAACAGGAAGAAATAGTAAAATCAGGAAGGATTGTGAAAGTATATTTTTGCAATAATGCCCCTATCTTAGTGCTAGATGAATAGTAAGAACAATATTAACTTTATTTCATTTTTGCACAGGATTGGAATTTTCACCTTAGCGCCTCAGGACTCTCACAGCGCTCAAAATGTTAGGATGAACCCCTTCTGGTGTCAAGAACACCAGCACTCTTTGATATAACTAAAAGAAAAACAAATGTGTAGACAAAGCTCACAACCCTGTGCTGCATCTGAGGAATGATGCCACTTTCACTGCTTACTAAAGAGCTCTGTTTGCCCCATCAGTGACATAAAACACAGTCACTGATCTTATGTTTCTAAACACACATGTTAATTAATATGTAAAGCCTACAGTTACTGAGAAGCCATTTCCCCTTTTCGCCTTGTTAAATTCAAACATGTAGATATATGTCATGGCTTTTTATTTAAATTACAGACCTGTCATTCATTTATAAAGCAATTATGGGCCCACTGATTTTACTGAAAGCAAAAATATATTATGCACCTGAAATGGAGAAAAAATCCAGATTAAAGATGATCCTGTCTTTTGAACAGACATCCTTTCTCCCACGAGATCAGGGATCAACCACTACTTAAATATTTTGTCCTTGGTTTTTGCATTAAAATCTTCCCCACCAATCACTGTCTTAGTAATGTTTCTTCTATTCTAAGGTATAAAAATAGCAATTAAATGAATAATTAGACAAGTTATATATGGCATTCAGCGATGGAAAAGAAAGTCATGGTGAAAAAAGCTGCATTATATTCATACTACCTCCTTATGCTTATTTTTTTGTTCCAAGAATAAGACGCTTTCTCTTTCACATTCTGATTGTCTTTTGTGACAATCATTATTCAGAGAATGAAGCATTTTAATGACTTAAAAATTAATTTGGTGGTCTCAGCCTAGCTCCCAGAGAACACATGTCAACATCAAAAAAATAAAGCACACTAATTGGCAGTCTCATTGGTATTCACAGCACAGAAGCCAGGAACTCCATAGATTTTAAAGCCAGAAGTGACCATTGTGATGATCTAGTCTGACAGGTCATGGGACTCCCCTGAATTAATTATTGCTTCAAATCTCAATAGCTGTGATCGACCTGGAGCATGGGTTTTTTTAGAAAAAACACCCAATGTCAATTTTAAAGTTTCCAGTAATGGGAAATCCGCTACAATTCTCGTTTAGTTATTCTAGGGACTGACTGTGCTCACTGTCAAAAAAAAAAAAAAAACCAAAACAAACAACAGTTAATTTTCCTCTTTTTTTTGTACCATGAGCTTTAAACTTTAACATCTTATACCTTTTCTTGCTAAAGTAAGTATTCTCCAAGCAAATTATTAGTGGTGAGATGAATGTCAAGACTGGAGGCTGTTTTATTAATACTGTAGTATAGTTGTTGGGTCATTTGTCCAGGAAATTGGAAGTCTGGATTCAATGCATTCCTAAATCTAAGGATTATGCAACTCACAGTTCCTATTTCCCAAGAGAACATCCCAATTGCTAGACTAACCACTGCTGGAAACTGAGACTGAACTGGGGAATACCACTTACCCTTATTTTTGAAGCTGTGTCATGATGCTGGCCAAGAACAATGTGTTTCTGAGGGCAAAGAGAGGACGCTAAGAAGTATGGCACTTGCTTGATGTATGAGGTCTTTAGTTCAGAGAGTATACTATACTAGACTACAGTATATACCGTACATGTTATAGAATATTCAACACAATAGTTGGATAATGAAACAACTCATAGAAAAGATTAAAACCCAGGGCACCTCTTTCTGCCCACCTTTCTATGCAGAGTACCAAGATATTTTTTGGTTTAGATTCAGTTGTCATATTCTTCTATCATTTCACCCCTAGACAGAGACTTGCCACTGTGAGAGTGGAGCACAACAAAGGAAAATACGTGCTTTATTGTCCATGCCATACCTACTTTCTCACTACTGCTTTCTAGATTTTACCTTACAGATGTGGCAGTCCGACATATTCCATTGCCAATTATTTTTTATTTTTAAATCCTTAATGTTAGATAGTTAATTGTCCAATGTTAGAGTATTACCAGTTAGCTACTATCATGGCAGTATGGAAAAGCAGCTCCATCTTTTCAAGGAGTGTAATTAGAGGTAGCTAGACATACACAGCCAATAAAACAAACTTATTTTTTAACAGATCAAGTTAATAGGGATTCACCCTAATTAAAACCTTGACGGTTTATTGGAAATATAAAGCCTTTTGATTCACATTCAAGCCACAGTGGCTGCACAGTTCTTAAGAGACCACCAGCAGAAGTGAGGCTGTTGAACACTCCAGGAGCCCTCGAGAGGACCAAGGTATGAAACTTATAATAGGAAGACATAATCGTGGGTCTAGGTCTTGCAGTGAATAAATGGCGCATTTCTGCTCTAATTAAACCACTGGCCTTTCTTTTCCTCTTTTTTTGATTATTAGAACTTTAATTGTACCTGCAATAAGTTAGAACCCTGACCTATTTAGCTGTGTTTAGAGACAACTTAGTCTAAGTAGACTAAATGACATTTAAATAACATTTTAGTATATTTGCTCAACTGAAATTTGGGAGATTTTAATTTATTTTTTTCTTTTCTTTTTTTATAAATACATGAGTTTCTCTTCCCGACAAGTTCAAAGAAACAAAATGAGCATCAAACTGCTGGTTGCAAACACACACACTTCTTTAATGTAAGAGACTCTTTCTCATAGCTGTCTTAATTACCTAATAGCCTGGAATAAAGTCATAACCTTTTGGATGCTGTTATGATTGCTGACAACTAAAATACAGAGCTCCGGCAAAGTAACTCCCTCTCCAGAAAAGCTTCTGCCTCTGATACTGCCCAACATTCCACTTAATTATGTTATCCTTCATTTAGATGGTGATTCTATTGCAACATCTAACAAGGAGAAGATATTGCACAATAATAGTGAGTGGCTAGGACAGCTGCTTGATCAGGGCATTACTGAATTACATATACCGAGGACAGTGAAAACTGATGCTTCCACTAGGTGATGAAATTCTGCTCTGTAGTCTTTTAATACAGAGTGTATCCAAATAAAGATTTAAATAAAAAATAAGGATCATAACAGATTGAATGCACTGAGGCATTTCTACCCTGGTATTTTTATTCAGAGCATATTATCTCTCTTACTATCTTCATGACACATTGTGACCACTTACTTGGGCAAGCTACAGATCTACCAGGTTTTCACAATTAGATGAAAACTTCAGTACAACAGATATCATGTGGAGCTATTCAAAGCTCCTGCAAAGCCATTACAAACTCAACACAAACCACACAGGAGCATCTGTAAATGCTAACCTTTTACAGCCAACCCCCTCTTCTTCTGTAACAAGAGATCTGTAAAACATACTTTTATAAGTAATATGTCTCTCTGGCAGTGACTTTGCCACGAACAGCAGGGAGCTGGTTAGCTGCACGGGCAATGTACAAGGGGGTGAGGAGCTGACAGCACCCTGTTTCAGAGCCCACACTGATCCCCAGCCCCGCAGCTGCCCAAGGCTCCTGGAACAGCAGATCTGTGCCACTACCAAGCCTGCTACCAACCCACGTCTGGCATATGGGCTACCCACACAGGAGTATTCCAGGGCCCCACTGATGGAGCATGGCACACAGATGATATTTGGGGTCCAAGAGCAATTTCAGAAGGCCTTTGATGCTCTCTGTTTTAATTACAAAATTAAGCTTAAATGGCCACTGAAGCCAAGGCATAATCTTGGATCAAAGCCAGGAAAGACAAACTGGAACAGCCCCAATACAGGCAATCAACACAATCAACATTGTAATTATTTTAGAATAACAGGGCTCAGCAAATTGAGTTGGATTTGAATTCAGAGACTTGTAAGCTCAACCTGTAGTTAGTAGCTACGCAAATGACCTCTTCTGCAAAACAGACCATGTCTCACCTCTGGCTCTGCCACCAATAAGACAGCATTTCCACATCCCAACATGATTTACTGTCAAAGAAAGCCTCTAACATCCTGATCTCAGCTGGAAGAAGAAAGGCAATCAATTTTGAATTAGTCAGAGAAGCCCCTTCAGAAACTAAGGGAGAAAGGAAAGGACATTACATTCCATGATCAAATGGAAGAAGGTAACAGAGAGAAATAAACTCAGGAGAGAACAGCTGACCTTTCCTACCTGAACACTTCCCAATGTGACTTCATTTTTAAACATTTTAAGGGAAACTATGTAAACGCTTTAGATTAATATAAATTAGGACAAGCTGTTCCACCAGTTAAAGGCATTTGTTCCCTTTGCCTTCCTTACTCATGATTCAAGAAAGGTAGAAAAGTTCTCTATGTGCATTTGGTATCTTTATTCATTGCATGTTTGTATACATATATATTTATACACACATATACACACACACAAGGGATCATCACTTCCAAAGGGTTTCAAATATACACTGCACGAGTTCTGAAAGCCCCACCTGATTACCCAGAGAAAAACACACAGCAGGGTTTCTTCTAATGTACTTAGGACTTCAGATGTGACCTCTGAATTTCATCCAGGCAACAGCTTATATATACCCTCCAAAGGCCAGATAATTAACCAAATGAAGCAACAATGTCTAATTTCCTAATTTCTGCAGAACAGGAGAATATACGGAAGGCTAAGTACAACTGCTGAAATCTTGCTTTGAGAGACATATGGCAACCTAGCCCAAGTGCAATGTAACTACCACAAAAATTGTATTTCTAATTTAAGCTCAATTCCTGCTTCATCACTGACTTTGTCCCCATGTAGTCATTTACACCTGTACAAAGTGAATGAAAAACACTACAAAGAGAGAATGAGAACAATTTATCATTCTTTTATACAGTGACTGCAAAGGAGGGGAAGTAGACACTGAATTTATCAGGTTCAAAAGATATTGAAAATTAAAAAAAGATGCATTTGTATTATTCATTGTCAAAGGAATTAAACACGAAATTGTAGCTTAATACAACATTGCATTCTGAATATATGTTCAAGCAGGAAATACATAGCAGCCATGGCATTGTTATTTTTTGGACATATAAATAAATGTCCTGAACTCTATTGAAGTTCAGTAAAGTTATGCATATAAAAAATTGGCTTAAATAATAAGAAAATGCTGTTGTTTGAATTTGCATATTTATACATATATATTATATGCATATATTCTTCACTAAAGTTAGCAGAAAACATTAAATATGAAGGAATGGTATTTGAATTACAGTTCTAGCAACATTTAAAAAAAATTAGAGCAACAGTATGAGAAAGCACTGACTTGTATATAAATTCCCACATATTCGTCCATATTTATACAACTGTTTCAGCAAACTTGATTTTCATACATTTTCTGTGACCAGCAGGCTGACCCAAAGCTGAATTATATCCTTGAATACAGTGATACAGAGCCTGGGCTTTTAAATTATAATATAAATCATAAAAAACATCAGATCTTTGAAATCACATTTTTTCATGAGAACAAAAATCACATTTACATGAACAGGTAATAATATTTCAAGTAGGGATGTTTCACATCAAGCATGTGAACCTCTGTTTAAATACCTAAAAAAATAAAAGGATTTTACAAGCTGCTAAGCACATTCACATCAGATCTACAGACTGTTTCATAAATGCTCACCTACATCAAGTGCAGAATACCTAGAAAAGAAGCACTACAATAATAGCATAATACAACTATTAAGTTCAGGTATTAAATGTCCTTAGATTTATTTGCAGCTTGAATTAAATTTTTACTTTGTGTGAGGCACTTTCTACACATCAGAGAATATAAAATAACAGACCTTGATTTTTTTTTCTCTAAAGATACATTACTGTTTCAGAACAAAAAAGAGCAATAACAATATAACAGGATTACAATCTGCCTTCCAGCTTTCTTTAAAAACAAAAGAAAAAACAATAGCCTCCCACAAAACACCTCTAATAGATGACAGCCAATTATTTCTACTTAAATGGCTAGCCCAGGAAGACACATGTTTGGTAGAGTTTCATCTAAGAGATCAGCTCAACAGTTTTAATAAGACAAAATGTTTATGAGCATAAAATATTCTGCATTTGTACATTATGCTGTTAGGCAGATTTTTAAAATGTTGTTGTGTTATTCTGTCAAATATTGTCCATGACTAATAAAAAGTTTGGGTTTTAAATAAGAAAATAAGACTACTAAGCAGCTCTTAAGCAGTGAAAATTTATCCTAGAGTTTTTCACATATATATCTTTAAATAGTACTGAAAATGAGCCAGCCCTAACAAGAAAAGGTCTTCATTTCATATTTATGTGACAGAAATTATTAACCCTCAAAAAATAGTCTTGAAAATGGAGTTTCTTTCACACATAACCCACTTACTGATTTGATCAGGAGTGCCAGGAAATGCGTCACTGACAAGTAAAGCCAGTATTGTCTCTGTGTTGGGAGTGCTGTTTGACTCCCTTTGCTTTTATTTTCAGGAGAAGATCTGCCTGTCTCTCCAGAGATTCTAGTAGAGATAGGGTGTGCTAGCCAGATCCAGGGAAACAAGATTATGAAATCAGTTGATCTACCCTTTGAGAAGACAAGCAAGAAGGGGGGAAGGTGGCAGTCTGACATCTTAAAATTGCTGGAAGGCCAAAGGCCAAAGAGAAGTATATATATGTGTATATATATATATATATATATATATAGTCCTCGTTATGTTTAAGAGAGTGGCAAGGCTTGTTGGGAGGAAGGGGGATGGAAAGCTGGGGAAGAAAATGAACTTGGCTTCAGTCAACCTGAGATTACTTTCTCTGAAGTTGAACCTCTAAGTCCTGGGGCTGGCTGGCACCATGCAGCAGTACTCCCAACGAAAGCCTAACAGGGCAAAACATATGGAGTTCTTTCCAAGAAAACTATATGGTATAATGAGAGAGAGTGAGGCTGAATTATTTAGGAAGATATCAGCAGTATGAACAGTAATAGAGCAGAATTGATTGGAAACTACAAGGAGGCAGAGCATGATGAGTTTATTGGAAACTTGAGGCTCCATCACACACTATTCTTTAGTGGAAATGGAGAAGGACTCATAAAGTTGAGCTTTAATTAGCATTTTCACAACATTTGCAAACTTTAAAAATTAGCATTTAATTACGATTTCTATTACATCTGAACAATTACAGTTGTTCAACTATATTTAAAGCATACATGAGAGGGGACAACTGTATATCAACTATAATTATCTTCTTAATATGAAATCTCAAAAGTTCATGCTCTTCCAGACAATTATCAAAACTTCAGAATTCTTTCATACAGATACAGAACACCTTGTAATCAACCTTCCTAAAGTATGGCAGAAGTGACTAAATTGGTGCTTTCTGTATTACTGTAAATACAAATCTAAAGGGCAACTACGGAAGAAAACATTTCCTATATCAGGATATAAGACAGCACAAAAGACTACTGAACAAATCAAACTGAAGAGATTTTTCATACGCAGTATGAAAAATAAGCCTCTTCTTAGCCTTGGATATTTGTGTTGGATCATTCAATGATTTTCTTCACAAAAATGCAATACAAAATGAAACTGGAGCTTATCAGGCAGAAAATTCATAAAGGGAAAGTACAAAATTGTTACTTTATAGACATCTGAGAGAATTTGTGAACACGTTTTAAAACTTCAGGTTTAAAAACCAGCATGCCCTATCTGCCTATCTGGATTGTTCTACACCCACTTACTTACACTGCAGGAGCTGTTCCTCAAATACATAGAGAGAGAGTGTTTGTGTGAATGCAATTTGATTTCACAATTCTTCTATGAAGTAAGGAAAAACAATGTAGTTCTCACACATCTCTGAGGTACATAGAAGTTACATGCAATACTGAAGGTCACAAAGGTTGCGTGTGGAGAAGACATGATATCAACCAAAATCCAGTTTTAACAACCTCAGAACTCACAGACCAGGGACACCAAACTCAATTTAACAGCTCTAAGTATTTCATATTTTCATTGTGTAAAATTATCTGTCTTCTACTTTCGAAATTCCAAGGTACTCCTGAGTTGCATTTTTCATTCTCAAGTACAGAGTTTAGAAACAGCTTTTTTTAAAAAAGCTTTTTTTTTTTTGTGCACTTTTTAAAAAATATAGGAATATTTACTATTTCAGTTGCAATTTCAGAAGCTGAAGCATTAAGAAAAACACCAGCAATTTTGATAAAGTCAAAATGGCAGGGTGAATGGTGGTACTGTGTTTCATACTTTATCTTTCCCTTTATTTTGTTTTCTCATTTAGTTCTCAGCTACTTAAAGAACTATTTTTCATCACTGTTTTGGGTACAATGCTGTATAGTACAATCCTGCTTCATTTTAGCGTTGTGTATACCACCAGGAAATCATCAGGATTACATTGTTACTAAATAATAAAAAAAAGTAATCATTCTTTTCCTCCTGAAAAATATAAATAATAATAAATACAAACAAAATCTGAGGAATAGCACCTTTTACACAGAGGAAATTATTCATTTTGATTTATACCAATCATGAATAGTTGCTATTTCATCTCAGGCTAGAATGTTGAAACTATAGTTCACAGCTGAAATTTAACCCATGTTAAGCAGAAGGAGATATAGTGCGATGAGTTTTACTGGAGAATCACCAGCCCAGCACCACTGTAGTCCACATCAGGATGAGAGGTGCAGAGTTTAATTCCAAGATACTATAAAAAGGACCTGCAGAAACAGCCTCACTCTGAGCCAGGTGATGATCTGAACCACTTAAATATCTCCTTTGTTTTAACTAACAATAATTCCTTTTTCTTGAAGATGAGGAGTGCAAGTATCTGCAGGAACAGGTATGCCAATACATGCACAGTCATGCATTGCACTTTCGTTGCCACTCCACCTCTTGTATCTGCTCATCTTGTCTCTTCCTGGCATTGAGTCCAGACATGATGCTTAAATCAGTAGGAATTGCACCTGTTTTCTTGTTTTGCTATACTATTACAAACAGAATGACTATAGGATTTCAAATCCTTAGACTTGCTCCCTGTGCAAACAACCTCTCACCTTAAATGGAGATGGAATGCTTTGCTCTAACCTAACCTGATGAGTGATAGGAAGCAGATTTGCCTCATTTGTACCCTGGGCAATTTTCAATACATATTACGAGTTTCCTATTCCATAGAGAATCAAAATACTGGTTAGCTTTTCCTCCATACAGCAGAATATACCTGTCAGCTACAATTCTTCATCTGTAGGTTATGGCAAGGCTTACATTTCCTCAGAAAGCATAATCATTTGCTCTGATAAGGAACACTCCTCAGAAATCCAATTCCTTGGATATAAATAATACATGGTCTTCTGCTCTGCATGTGAATACAGTGGAGTGGGCTGATCAGCTCATAAAAAGAACGCAGTAGAGAACAGGTGTAGTAGAGGCTTAGAAAACAGAGGCAGAAAGACAAAAGTGACATGGGAAATTAATAAAAGTTTCCCAAGGTCTTTAGCCCCATTCCAAGATTTCTTTTTCTCTAAAATTTTAGCAGTTGTACAGAATATGCTAACATAGTGCAACAAGAACCGTTGGAATAGCTGAATGACATAAGTTGCCTCTAGTCTTTCACAATTTTTCAGGAGGCTTATGGACCTAAAGAAACATTAAACTCCAAAGGTTGGCCATTTTTTCCCAAGCTATGTCATATTATTTGGTCTAATCATGAAAAAATGAATATCTTCTCATACTATGTAATGTAATGACAATATTAAAGGCAACATCAAGTTTCAAAATATTGCAATATTGAATAACCTTTCAATTCCAATTATCATATTAACAAGTTAAAATTAATAGACAGATGCTCTTTTGCTTCTGTGTGCAAATTAATTGAAGACACGTTTGATTGTGAAAAGAATAACGCAACTTTGGGCTAGAGAAACCTCTACTGTTTCCCAGTTTATCCAGGTGAAAACTTACTTATTATACTCTTTGTTCCCCATTACCTAAATATTCCTGATTAAAAACTGGAGACATTACAGAAAAGGTTCCCAGGTTGTCATTGAATTGATAGAGGTTTGAACCAGAGAGTTGACTGGTGTTCAAATTTTTAGCAGTGGTATTTTGTAAACGAGCTCTCAAGACAGGTAAAAACATACATCAGAATCAAACCAAGAGTAAGAAGCTGACAAAGTGAGAATCACAGTATCACA
Source organism: Psilopsiagon aymara (assembly GCA_024733675.1). Taxonomy (NCBI): domain Eukaryota; kingdom Metazoa; phylum Chordata; class Aves; order Psittaciformes; family Psittacidae; genus Psilopsiagon; species Psilopsiagon aymara. Next base: position 18,121 of record JANRGW010052833.1, read on the forward strand.
GGATAGTTAGGGTTGGAAAGGGCCTTAAGATCATCTAGTTCCAACCCCCCTGCAATGGGCAGGGGCACCTCCCACAAAAATGCCACCCAAGGCTCCATCCAACCCAGCCTTGAACACCACCAGGGATGGAGCATTTACAGCTTCCCTGGGCAACCCATTCCCGTGCCACACCACCCTTACAGTGAAAAACTTCCTCTTTATATCCAATTTAACTTCCCCTGTTTAAGTTTCAACCCATTACCCTTTGCCCTATCACTACAGTCCCTAATGAAGAGTACCTCCCCAGCATCCTTATGGGCCTCCTTCAGACACTGGACGGCTGTTATGAGGTCTCCACGCAGCCTTCTCTTCTCCAGGCTGAATAGACCCAACTTTCTCATCCTGTCTTCATATGGGAGGTGCTCCAGTCCCCTGATCATCCTCGTGGCCCTCCTCTGCACTTGTTCCAACAGTTCCAT